>JAUMHP010000065.1:11498481-11523670 GCA_032361065.1 Enteromius trimaculatus
AAAGATTCATTAAAAGACATTATACTCACTGCTTCTGTAGGTGAGGCTGGATCATGAATGATTCTCGCGAACATAAAAACATTACGGTTGATCAAGGGCGTGTTTCCCTTCAGAAACAATCGTAACGTTACTCCTCTGCGTCTTCAGTCACTTAGATGTCGGGGGTAAAGGCCAACAAACACCTCAATCTCTTAGGAGTCTTGCATGTCTCTGCGTCACGGTCTGATGACGGGCTAAGACACCAGTTCATTCTGTGTGACACGCTGCTGTCAATCAACAACTGTGGGAGTGGCCTCTGTCTGTGTGATGCCACACCGACATGCATTTGAGAATGGCTTGATTTCAGAAGGGGCAACTTATTCCTCTTTTAATTTAATAAAAATACTTGTGGATGTTTATCATTGTAGGGTGGTTGTGTGTACACACAGTCCCAACACACATTTCAGTCCAAACAGCTTGAAAATGTGCATGTACCACCGTATGACCCCTTTAAGCCATAGAAACAATCTATTTTGTAAATATTTCCATCTGGAATGTCATGACTACTACTTTTTAAAACTAAAAACATAAAATGAATTATACTTTTGCTTTAATTCAACTAGTCAATTAAACAGGAACTTTCATCTCACTTAGTATCCTGTGCCTCACTGAGACCTGGATTCGTCCAGATTACTAGCTACCCCTGCTGCTCTGTCCAATAACTTGTCTTTCTCTCACACCCCTCGTCACACTGGGAGGGGTGGGGGTACTGGAACACTCATTTCTAATAAATGGAAATTCTCTCACCACTCTCTGCTCTGTAACTATCTCTCATTTGAATCACATACCATCACAGTATCAGCTCCAATTAAACTCCACGTTGTGGTCATCTACCACCTTCCTGGTCAACTAGGCTCTTTCCTAGATGAGCTAGATGGACTGCTGTCTTCATACCAAGAGTATGGCACTCCACTCTTAGCATTGGTGTTTTTTAACATTCATCTGGACAAGCCTTATGCTGCACTTATCGCTTCATTTGACCTTAACCGCCTTATTACCACAAGCACTCACAAATAAGGCAACCAACACAACCTCATTTACATACGCAACTGTGCTGCATACAACATTCTGGTTAAACCCCTTCACATCTCTGATCACTTCTTCCTTACATGTAACCTACATCTCACTTCCAGTACACCTCTGACACCTCTACCTGTTACTTTCAGATTTAACCTATGCATCCTCCCATCTTTCCTCTGTAGTGTCCTCCGCTCTTCCTTCCACAACCCTTTTCTCATCTCTGGACGTTAATGCAGCCACAGACACTTTATGCTCCACCTTAACCTCCTGCCTAGATGATTTATGTCCTCTCTCGTCTAGGCTTGTACAAGCCACCCCTTCAAACCCCTGTCTCTCCGATGTTCTCCGGGAGAGAAAATGGCGCAACTCTAAAGAGCCATCTGACTTGAAGATCAGTCTTTGCTATCATCCTTCTCTGCACAAGTCCATACTGCCAAATCCACATACTTCCACACCAAGATCAACAATGCTGCAGATACACTTTCAGCTGGATTTCTCTACAAAGCCCTGGTTGTAGGCTTTGCTTTGATCAACGACTGAAAACCAGGCACTGCCCACCAAGCTATTAAGCATGTTTTCTGTTGCTGTTCAGGTGTTAGATGGTCAACGTAAATAGGAGGGTCCCATAAACATTTCTCTTTGGTTGTTAACCCTGCCTCAGGATTTTCTGTCGACTGAACAACTTTATTGTGGTTGAAGGATGGACTTAATTCAATATTCCGCAGATTGGTTACTGGTCTCACTTCAGCTTGGTAGACAACTTTTACCCTCTGAATATGGCCCAGAACCACATGTGGGGGCAGATCAGTGTCATGGACAGTATCATTAATCACAGGAATGCAGATTCGTGAAAAAGTCCCTCTCTGAAGGCGGATAATGTTTTCCTCCACTCTCAATCTAGATTTCCCCACATCAAGTAAGCACAGAATCAACTTTGCACTGCTGCACACGGCTGCGTCAAAGTTCTGATAAATATACATGTGCATGCTTTTTTTAACATTAACATTTTAAACTGACATATTTAAGTTATTTTCACTGAAATAAATAATATGCAAGTGATCACACTGGCGTTTCCGTTTCCTAAAGAGTGTGCTTCAGCTTCTGAGTGTGCTTCAGAGTCGGGATGATTTGAGAAGGCAAAATGATCAAAAATCGCTGCCACTGGCCACAAAATAAATTCATAATTATTAACAATAATAATAATAATAACAGGGAAAAAATCAAATTACGACTTTACCTCGCTAATAAATGCCCCAGTCAGGTCAATTAAAGGTTTTATTAGTTGCTTTTCACAAATTATTTAATATAGTACAAAACACAAAAGTCTCCAGAGAGAGAGAGAGGACTCTTGTAACCGAATAGTTGGTACTGTATGTCAAGCCATTAGGTCTATCTCCTGGGATTTCACTTGCATAATGCACAAAATATATAAACTGTCAACGTTCTGTTAATATAACTTGTTCCTGACCGTTTACATACCAAACTTGTTCATGCAAAATCATCACTGCTTAAATAATGTTTGAAAAAACTACACTACCACACTGCAATACCACAGATTCTCAAGAAGTCTGGATGGATGCTGAACAGGATATTGTGGAGGGGCACAACTATCCACAAATTCATCAACATTGTGAAACCCTGCTCTCCAAAAGGTCTGACCGATTTTGATTCTGCCCTGCATTCTCCTGATTCGAAGAAACCAATGAACGAGCTGTCTCTCGCCAACCTACAAAACAACATTAAAAAGAACTCAAAAAATTCACCAGGTTCTTGTCTCGGGAGATTAACAACATTAATTCAGACCTGACTGGACCGAAATCATTGAGTGGTAGCCATGACAAGAAAATACTGGATCTGGAAACTAAGGTGCACAAAATGGAGAGGTGTAGACGGTGCTGGAACTTGAGGCTTTTTGGTCTTGACGAACAAGAAGGTGAAGACATTAAACAGGACGCATAGGAATGAAGCTCGACATGATGCAGAAGTGATTCTTCTGTTCGGATCCAGACACGTCAGGCATCTACTGTGGAAAAGGGCAAAGAAAAGCAGCTTTTTGAAAGAAAGAAAGTTAAGGTTTGCTGAAGATCATGGCAGTTGATCAGGAAATTAGGTGTCAGCTGTGGTCAAGTGTTGAAGTCATTCGAAAAGAAGTACAGAGGGCATATTTTGTCGGGACTAGAGCATTGGTTGACGGGAAGGAGATTTTTGTAAAGTAAATGTTAATGCTTAAGTCAAAGTGTAAGATTAATGTTCTACAGAGGGGTTTGGAGATGTAAACTTTTGTTCTGAAGTTTTCCTGTGAGTATGAGTTCACTCGCTGTTTTTTCTCTTAATGTTAGAGGTATGAGAAATTTGGTTAAAAGGAAGACAATCTTTTTGTTTTGTAGGAAATATTTTTGTGATTGTTATTTCATCCAAGAGACACCTGCATCTGAATCAGATTTTCAGTTTCGGAAGATCCAGTGGGGCGACGATAGGTGGATGTCATATGGTAGCAATCATTCTGCAGGTGTAGTGATTTTGAAGGGTAAATTTAGAGGAAAAATTATTAAAAGTTATTCACATTCTTTGGGCAGATGGATTATTTTGATTGTTGAATTCAACCAGCAAATCCAATCCAATAGTGTTGAAAAGAAAAAAAGTTTTTGAAGAAAAAATAAACAGTTTTGTAGATGCAAAAGCAATTATTTGTGAAGATTACAATTCTGTATGTGTAATGAATGGGACTAGGCTGCGTAGATCCAATTGCAAAGCTTTATTGGAAAACATGGTCACACAGGCAGGGTCAGGCAGCACCAAACTTGGAATAGTGGAGGAAAAAAGCACAAGAATAATCCTGAGGGAAAGCGTGGGTCGGTTGAGGAGCAAACAGTATCCACAGGGACAAAACAGAGCAGAAACCAGGCGGAGACCTGGGGAAAACTCACGGAAAAGACAAGACTAAGGAACTAGGAAATGCTTAGAACAGAAGCCCTCCAGGGCAGAACAGGGGGAACAGAAGTCTTCCACGGTGGAGCAACTGGTGGATAAGGAACCCTAGGGCGGAGCTGGCGGACACCAGGGTGGATCAGGCGGGACTGGAACAAAGAGCGCAGAGAGGTTTCACAACGGCCACTGTTGACGAGACAGTACAAGCTATGAGGTCATACAGCCACCGGTGGAACCTCTGAGGGATCAATGACCAGCACCTCCAGTGGTTCTGGAGTAAACTTGTGAGCAGGCAAAGTCTTGGAAGCACATTCATGGGCAAATGAGGAGAACAGACTTGTGAACAGATGTACCCTCTGGAGCACAGTGTGCAGCCCACATGCTCAAAATGGATAAAGGGACAGTCTCAGACATGGACCATGCTGAAGCTCTGGGGATGCCTGAACCGACATCAATGGTGGGTCTGCTTAACTGGACACCAGCCTCAAACACCCCTGGAAAGCCCTGGTACACCCCTGGAAAGCCCTGGTATCGCCAAGTGCAACATCCACGATGCTGAGGAAAACTGGAATGGCATCCGTGGTGGCTGGAGCCTGTGGCTTGAAATCTATAGTGGCCTTTTTGTGCAATGGCTCGAGGTTGGTGGCCATCTTGTGCATTGGTTCTGGGTGATCAGGTGAGATGGAGCATGGCTCTGACAGAACAGCGATGGTGCGACGATCGGCGCTGACTTGACCTGACTGGTGAGAATTAACATTAACTTGACTTGACATATGCAGATCTGTGAAAACCTGACTTGAAAAGTGAGAATTAGTGAAAAGTGTACTTAACTTGTGAAGAACAATGGTGGATTTTCTTGATTCCTGCTGAGTGACTTTGACTGGGCTTGGCTTGTAAAGGTCAGCGATGACTTCACTAGGCTTGTGAGGATCTTTGGCCGAAGCGCCATGATTGCGCTCCGCTGCATCCACCATGACTGTCAAATGTGCAGCGCTAGTGCCGTGTTCCTCCTCTGCGTTCATGGGCACTCCAGCTGGTTATCATGAGAGTGTGGGACAATAATTTAGACTGTATTCCTCCTCATGGAAACAATTTAAATAATTTCAACGAATGACATCATTTGTGTTTAGGATTGGATTTAATTGATATCTAAAAACCCAACTAAACAATCATTTACATGGTGTTCTGCTGACAGGAGTAAACAGTCTAGGCTTTATTAGGCTTTTTTTAGAGAGCATTAAAGCAGATGCTAAACCTATACTGTAGATCAGGGCTGTATGATGTTGTGTGACAAAGCTATTTCTATTGAAAAAGTTAAATTTGGGATCCGTAAATTAAAAGACAATAAATCTCAAGGTAACAATGGCTTTGTTAGTGAATTGTCCAAGGAATATCAAGAAATTTTGTTATGCGAGTTTATTGAAGCTAGAATGGTGAACTACCTCCATCATTATGTCAGGGATTGATTAGTTTGATACCAAAAGCTAATAAGGACAGTACACTAATTGACAATTGGAGACCTATTACATTGCTTAATAAGGACGTTAAGGTATTTGCAATTATCTTTGCAGAAAGATGAAACAAATGCTTAGAACAAATTATAGATGATTGTCTATCAGGATTCATGAAGGGCAGACATATAATTAACAATATCTGTTTGGTCCTAGATTTAATTGATTATAATGAGTATATCGATAGTGAAAGTTTTTATAAGTGAAGATTTTTATAAAGCATTTGACACCATTAGCCATAAATTTATGTTTGAGACAATAAAGCTATTTGTTAGAGATTCATTAAAAAAGTGATTGCTTGCTTAAAAAAGTTTTTGTTAGTTTCAGGGTTAAAACTACATTTAAACAAGAGTGAGTTGTTTCCTTTAACAAAATTAATCTTAATTTTCAACCAGTGCTTAAAAAAATAAAAAATTAATTTATGGTTAATGAGGGAATTGTCTATGAATGGTAGAGTTATTTTATGAAGAGCTGAAGGTTTATCTCGTCTGCTTTATCCTGCTACTTCACTTGAAGTTCCTAGTAGCAAAACTAAGGAAGTTGATAAAAAACCTTTTGAATTTCATTTGGAGAAATAGATCTCATTACATTAAAAAAAAAAAGTATCTTAACTAATTCAGTATGCAACGGAGGCTTAAATGTGCTGGATTTTAGCACTTCAAATGCAGTTTTAAAGAATATATGGATTATGTATTACTTTCAGTATTTAAAAAAGTATTTAATTACTAATCTAATCTTTAAAAAATGGTTGGGTTTGCTTTTCTGTTACAATGTTATTTTGAACTTGGTAAGATTCCAGTTAGATTAAGTAAGTTTCATAGGCAGGTGCTTCTATCTTGGTTGCTCATCTATAAACATAATTTTTCTCCTAACAAATGTATCATTTGGAATAATAGGTATATAACATTTAAACATAAAACTTTTTATAAATGGGTGGATAATGGATTTATATTTGTTAAACAGTTATTTTAATGAAAATGGGCACCTGTATACCTATGTAGAATTTCTTCAAAAGTGTAATATTCCCATAATCCCTAAAGAATATCATATTGTGTTCCATGCTATACCATCTGGTTTAAAATGTCTTGTGATAACAACAATGTGAGTCTTAGATCTGATCTTGCAATTGAATTACTATTACCAGTAAAAAAAATTGAATAATTACTTTGTTAGGAAGTTACTTACAGAATATACAGTAGCTTGATATCTTCTAAAACATTTTGGCATTTAAAAATTGAGTACATTGATTAAAAAACATGCATGGGTGCTACCTAAAAAATATTGCATAACAAATAAGGTGAGAGAAGTACATTTTAAAATTATTCATTTAGTGTACCCTGTTAAAACACTTTTCTTAGATTTCATACTCATGTGTTGAATGTGACTTCTGTGGAGCAGAAAAGGAAGATGCTATTTTGATAGAGAAAGATTACCATTGTTAATCTTCATTGTTGATTTTTGTTTGATTATGGGAAAGTACACTATACACAAACAGAAATGGGCTGAAGGAAAACCAATTTTTTTTGTTATTTGAAATAGATAAGAAACATATTGAGTTGCTACTTGGATTGAAAAATAATAAAGCGAAACACACTAGGTTTATATATGAATCTTTTGTATAATTGTCTCTCACTTTCATTATTTATTTGTATCAACATTTATTGTATATTCTTCTTTTTTATATTGCAGTCTATGTTCAATGCTTTATTGTACAATAATAATAATAAAACAAAATCTCTTGGGTAATATTCTAATAATAAAGTTTATTGTAATGTATGACTATATGGCCTCCACTAGAGAGAGCCAGAGATCTGAAAAGTTGTTGATGTGGTTCAACTAAAAAAGTTATCTTTGCTATTATTGGTCTACTTAAGAAATTTGCCTGAAGAGGTAGTTAAAGGTAACTGTTTATTACCTCTAAATTATTGACAATAAGGTTTGAAATAATATATGATTGTATGTACAGCTGATGTTTGTTGAGATTAAGTATGGATTTATTTGCTACTATATATTGTAAGAAAAGAATGGTAGACTGTGAGCTGGATTTGTTGCCCGGTGCACCTTCATACCATCTGGCAATACTGATGCAGCCAGGTGTGGCAAATGTTCTGCAGGCTCCATAAATATGATTTAGTCACAAATTGCTCCCAGCTAAGTAAGTGCATTTTAATTAGACCAAATGAAACAACAGGCATGCCTGCAAACAAGTAACAGGTTACACAATTTAATAACGTGATTCAATTAGTAACTTGATAACACTTGATTACAATAATGAGCTATTGCATTTTTGCACTTTGCACTTTTGATATAAGAGGTCATTGTATTATAAAAACATCCTTTTAAGTTTCACAGCTCAAAACTTGATGGTTTAAAACAGCTGATTTAACAGGCAGTCTTTTGGAATGTTCTACTCTATAATGTAGTAGAGTGAGTAAAGCCTGGAATACAGTCTGAACAAGTTGATGCTAGTCGAAGAAAGTCAGAGCCAGTCTGCAGATTAAAGCTGACAGATTCCACAGAAAATCGGGTAGTGTATTATGGTCATAGATTTTTTTGCAAACAATGCACAGAATTTTCAAAAAGATTAAAAGATGATGCTCTGCCAAATATTGGGTCTGACAGTAATATCACAACACAAGTAACTGGCAATTTTCTTTTAATAAGTGTGAGTACAGAGCATTTTGATGAGGGGGTGGGGGCAGAAAAAGGACAGAAAATAGCTAATTAATTCAATTATTTATGTTAAAAACTTGATAACATTGTAGAAAAAAAAAAACATGAACATGAATGAATTGCAATCCAGGGTTACAAATATTAATCTGTACAGAACAATAGCCAACATTAAAAGTACCTTAAGGCAGGCTACCAAATTTGGAAGTAGCATCTCTGACATCATCAGTACTGATATCGTGTAAACACATTTTCATAAACATCATCTTCTAGGATCAGATGAGCAAGCTGAAATAAACAGCTCAGATCACTAGCAATATCAAAAAAAATATTCATAAAATAGCCAACAAAACCTCTAAAACGCTTTAAATATATCAACAACTCCTTGTGAACTGCATACTCTTCAAAAAAAAAAGCAAACGGCCAAAATTGCTACGGCTGGGAATAAATGAGTGATTAAAGCCCAGTATACGCAGAGATGATGATGATGATGTGGCCCGTCTTTCCCTCCCACTGATCTGATCTCATAGTGCGAGAAACGCGGTGCGTCGCGCATGCGCACAAGCGAAAGGCTCAGTGTTTGCGAGAAGGAAAAAAAGCGAGCAGAACAGCAACACATCGGTCTGCCTATGGCCGAACGAGCCACGGCGCTGTGAAATATCACAACAAAGATATAGTCTGACTGTAAATAACACAGGTGAACGCGCCCGACAAGGTAAGATATCACGTCGTATGCTTTTTAAGTGAGAAAAAGCTCGTGAGAAAAGGTGTTTTTGTTGCATAGCAGCTGGTTGTACGAACAAAGCGGACCTGACAGCAGAAGAGATACAGTTGTTGCCCATTAACAGTCGTTAAAAGCCCATGTACTAGTTAAAGGACCTGTAGACACACTTAATCGCCTGTAATAAAACCAAACGGGAATCTCTACACGAACCCAAGCCTCTCTGGTGAAATACACGCGTTTTGTTCTCAGTAACGTCGACAAATCTAACGTAACCCTTTCTTTTTTCAGTCTGTCAGGAGAAGCGCCGCATGGCTCTTCATATAAACGTCGTGCCTTGAGAGGAGGACAGTATGTTTACATGAGGGCTCTTGAGACAGAGCGCTGACCGTTGAAAGCTTCGCAGAGTCGGGTTGCGTTGATCGGTGAAGACATTGCCGAAGATGCTGAAGAGATTGGCCGCGCCGGCGTCATGCAGCAGCTGCCTTCTTGCCTTCCTCCTCGCCTTCGTCTCGCCCAGGTGTACGCTGTCTATTGGTGCCGACAAAACTATGGTGAACAAGGAGGATTATTATAGCGCCACGGTCAACGCCACAGTCCTGGACCATAAAGGCAATCCTCAACAGATGGTGACGAAGAATGACGGGCGCTATGGGCAGAATTCCCCCAAAACAGAGGCGAAGGGGATCGTGATCGCACCTGCTGCTGTTAATGGGGGTGAGTGTGTGTATATGTATTCATTTTTTTAACAGGTTTTCAAAAAAATATTAGCTTTTCAACTCTTCGCTTATTAGAGATGATGACACTTCTATTAAACCCTGGTAAGGGAAAGGGCATCTTGAAACAGTCTTGATATGGTTGGCAGGTCCTATGTGAACTGTGATGTGTTTTCCTAAAGCATTGTAAGCTTAAGTAACCCATAGACCTACTGAAACCAGTGGAGCTACGATCAAGTTAGAATGCTTCTGAATCGTAGGCCCTGGTCTTCAGTTTTGCTATGCAGCCAAATTAACTTAAAACCACACAGGCTGGAAAATACCCAAAGCACTGGTGAAACCAGGCTGGTTAGGCAGAGACCAGCAAAACCATTTTAGTCTTAGAATATGTTTATAGATCTTCTTGAGCTAGAAAATTACCAGCTAATGACCAGGTTAAGGCAACTGATTTCCATAATTGCATGAATGCTGAACCTGTATTTATGTCTACATAATGAACCTAGTGTGTTTCATTGTTGGTTGTTTTATTCATTTACGTGTAAGTATTTGAAAATCCATCTTGCTTTATGAAACGGAACAGCTTTTAAAGTCATTTTAGTAAAATGTAGGCATGCAGAACAGAAACTTCCTGTGATATTTGACATCTAAACGTGACTGTTCTGTCATTTCCTCTGTTGTGCACAAAGAGAGGAGAAAACTGATGTTCAATATTTTTTACAGTTGAAAGCTTCAGAAGTCTGCTGGACGTTCAGTGGAGATTCCTAATGTTTCTTGCACTAAAAACTGACAGTTGTTTTCTGTATATGAGACCTCGTGGATAGTCAGGTGCCCTGCTTTGGCTGATTCTCTTGTAATGATTCAGTAAACAAAACTGTACACGCTTCGCAATACATACTTACATAACCTCCCCTGAAGAGGCCCTACAATGCTGTGTGCTCTGTTCTGAAAAGTCAGTGACGTAGGGGATAAGGGACAAAAGTGTGGCTTGCTTTGTTTGCAATAACAGTAATACCATCCCTTGCCCTCCTCAGCATTAAATTAGCAGCTCTTGTGTCTCGGAGCATACTGTGTGTAAGGTGGCCTGCTTGATGGCAGCCAATGTTGCGCAATTGCTTAGCAAACTTTTGTTTAATAGTCTCAGTACCATCCGTGCCCTTTGAAGCCAAAGTTGCTCACTGCATTGGCATGGCTGGTGTCTGTGGCTGTCATTATCAATCTCCCATTTCTTTTTTAGCTGACACGTTTAGGCAAATCCATCTCCATTAGCTGCACTTGTTATTCAAAATTTTGCTGAATCATTTAGTTTTTCCTAGATCCTCCTGTATGTATTGAATGGCTCAAGGGAAGTGCAGTATCTATAATCATTCTTCGGTTGGCTGGTGTCGTCTTCCAGCGTTCGGATGTGTATTTCTCTCTCTCCTTGTCTATCCCAGTTGTTCTTTTATACTCTACTTGTTCAGGTTACAGGATGCTCAGAAATCACCAGAAATCCTTGAGACTGAGATTCTCGGTAAATCAATTATTAATCAATATTTATAGTACCATTAGAATGCTTCTTGAGGTGCTGGACACTTTGACTTGGTATAGTGCCATTGTGGTAAGATTAAGGAAGATGAATATGTCGATATCAGCCATTGCAGTCCATACTGCTGATCACAGATTTTGAGATCTGTTTTTAAGGCTTGTTTCTGATGAGTTCAGCTGGGCAGTTTTCTGTCGCATGTTCATTCCTCATTTTACCAATTTTAGCTTGCTTACATGCTGTTCTAGTTAACTTAGCGTGCTTAGTTGACCTGAGGCAGTTGTCTGACCTACTGGTCATTATGCCAGTGAACCCAGTGGAGGTCATTAATCCTGATCCAGTCCAGAGCTGGAACAGGGACACAGGGCACTATATTTATTGTGAAATATGTTCTCAAGGACATTAGCACATCCATTCTCCCATTTAAAGTGAGGAGAGACTATACTACCCCCAAAAGACTAAAGCTGTTCATCATTTAAAAGTAAATGTGCACAGTAAATCTAAAGCATAATCATTCCTTAGTGGTTCAGTTCTACTGATCAACTGACCAAAAATTCTCCCAAAGGAAGGAATGTTTGGGATGTTATTGCTCTCAGCTGCATACATTTAAAAAGGAAGATGCGTGGGTTTGGGTTTGTCTTGTTTTTGTCACATAGTCTTTTGGAGTGTTAAATAACACTGATTAAACTGATTGCGGTTCATGAGTGGGCACTGTGGTAATTGCATGGATACATGTCAAAAATAGTTTAAAATTACCCTTAATGCAGTTTAATACAGAAAAATTGCATATTTTACATGAAACTGAAATCATGAAATCATAATTGACAATTAATGTTTTTTATTGAATATGTATTATAAACGAGTTATCTGTGCACATCATTTTTTTATTCACATGCCCTTGTAGTCTTTAATTAAAAATAATTCATATGAATTAACAAATGATTGTCTGTGTCCAATATACATAGATGTGACTCAGATATTCACCATGATAGGGAAGTGAAATCTGTTTCATGGGGATTTTAAGTTTGACTGAAATATAATAATAGTGATAGACACATGTGCTGTTTTATTTTTATTTATTTTATTTTTTTTTTTTGAAAGCTTACGTCATCTGTCTGCCACCACCCATGTTACATCAAGCATTCTTTGAATTGTATTTGCACCTTTCCATAACTTTTTTTCTATTACTAACTGGTCGTATATAGTATTAACATAATTACTGAAGTTATTCTGGGCATATTGCAACTCATGCATGCTTAACATTTATATATCTAAATGCAAACAGCTGTAAACGCATTCACCCTTTAATACCTGCATGCTACACTTAGAAATACTAGCTTTCGGCAGATCACAGGTTTAAGAAAAATATTGGCTGATATCGATCAGTCCATCCTTGTTTGCTTTCATTTCACTTGTAAGCCATACAAGAGCAGGTTTTTGAAAGCAGTTGCTGAACCTTGATAACTGTCAATTACTAATAACATTTGAGCTCCAGCACTAAACAAAACATAAGATTGTGCAGTATTTGTCTTTTGGTAAAAATACTCAGTCACTGTAAGCCTCAGTGAGCCAGTCTTATACAGGAAAAAAAAAAACAAGCAGCTCACTGCTTCCTGTTAGACTGCTTTGAGATTATATTTCCTCAGGAGACCTCAATGTATTCGACTGACCTCTGTTTATCTCTTCTCCTGCCCCTCAGATAGCTTACCAGTGGCTCATCAGTCTAAACAAGGCGATAAGCACAAAAATATTCTCTTGCTCCTAGTTTACCCCTTTGGAAAAGAGAAGAGGAGAAACAGACAGAAGGAGTGCAGGTCTTCACTCACCATTTTCTTTTTCACTCAATTCTCTCAGTTTCCCCACCAGCTGCTCCTATCATTAGGGGTCTGGCAACATAACAAACCACACTTAGCTAATGGGTAGTGAGACAGAAAATCACCTGCCAATACGCAGAGGTAACTTAGTGTCCAATAAAAGCCTGTCCAGCAAAGTCCCCAATCAGACTTGAAGCATCAAACCGAAGAGATATTGTAGCAGCTTCGAGCACGACTATGGCCCAGTGGGACGTGATGCATATTTGTGGTGATAAGCATCATGTAGCTTGATTCACAGTGCATAACGATTAATGACGCTTGAACGAGCCCAAATGGCAGTAAATGACCCTGACATACAGGCTAATTAGATTCGCTGCAGGTCATATGCACAACAAGTACACCAATGGGCTAGTGACCCCACGGTCCATCTTTATATTTAAGTAGGTTAATACATTTCCTGTAGAGTTTGTGTAGACTGAAGAAATAATTGTGTCATTTAAAGTAGACACTAGAGATATAAACTTGAAAAGACGCTATCAGTACGTGTTTCTTTTCTCATATAGGTTTTTTTTTCTTTTTTTTTCTTGTTGAAGAGACTATAATAAGAGAAAGATATAGTAGGCGGAGTGGCATTATCCTATTTAAATTACATATTAACATTAATATTTAATGTTGTTATTTAATAAGTTCAAAAGAGTTTTCATACTATAGTAACATTTGTCAAGACATTGTAGTTTATTAATTCCTATCATTCTTAAAGTAGTTCACCCCCAAAAAACTACTCCGTTTCAGACCATCCATTTGTTTCTTTACGTTTGGAGAAATTTAGCATTACACCAGTTGACCTTCTGCAGTGAGTGGGGGCCATCTGAATGAGTGCCTGAATAGCTGATAAAACATCTAAATAATTCACACAAGTAATTTTAATTTTCAATGGCAGGTTTTTCTATAAATATATGCACTATTAATTTAATGTGCAGCAACAAAATGGAAACCTAATAACGGTAATATCTCAATTAAATTGTGAAATATTATTTAATTTCGTTGAATCAGCAAATATATTAGTTTTTAAGTCTCATGTGATGTGTAAACTGTTCATTGATTTGCTATTACCCACAGAAGAGCATAAAAATCCATTTGGTGAAAGAAACAGATGAAAGAACGAACAGGAACCATGTGACATGCCATATGCTTCTAATTGATCCAGGCAGGAAATGTGAGCTGGAGTAATGTTGGGACATTGATTGCAGTGGTGTTGTTGTCATATGAAGTGAGGTTGGAGAGGGCCACAGGGTTGCGGAGGCAAATTGGCTGCCTGTGTTTTTCTTAATACCCGTGATTTTCCTCTGTGTGGGTGCATGTGAGGTCGTATTCTTATTTGAGATGAACGCAATGTTAGGAGACAAGCTGCAGAGGATTGAATTACTGTTGTGTGTGAATCTAGTTTGTAGTGATCTGGTAAAGATTTACTGTAAACCAGGTTGATATTTACACAAATGCTTAATGGGTCTGTGCTCTTCTTAACATGTCTATGTTTTATTTGTTTTTGAAGAAGCACTCTTTAAAGCCTCTGTTCTTGCAGCGATTGCATGAGCTGAGTTCAATTTCACCACTTTCCGCTCTGAATCACAAGAATTTGCATTTTTCAAAGATTTGCCACCTCAATTTCTAAGAAAGACACTTGGAGAAGGCATAAGCTGCTCATATTTTACTTCCTTGTTTTTGTCTCTTAGGTTTTACTACCACAGCACAACAGCACTTGCATGTGTCTGTATTGGAAATAATGCAGTGCTCATCAAACTCTCTTTCAGTTAGGATTACTAGATTTTCTAGAAATTGATTTTCTGTTACTAAGCAGCTCTCCGGTTTTGAACTAGTAAGCGAAAAGTTTAATAATGAATGATTTGATTGATATATTACCACACGGTGTTTTAAAGGGGTCATTGAATGCAAAATTCACTTTTGTTTATGTCTGAACATAAATATATGTTGGAAGTGTGTGTACATATCAGTCCTATAATGATGTTGTTGTTTTTTTTTTTATCTGTTGTAAAACCTTCCTCAGATCAGGCTGTTCTAAGATTCCTATCAGAATGACGTAGTTCTGTACAGGCCCCTCCCACAATATTTGATAGACAAGGCCGTCTTACGTTTAACTCGCCCTTAGTGAGCTGAGAGCTGTCTGTCATTCAATTGCAAGGGACGAAAAGATGTCTCGGATTATTATTATTATTATTTTTTTTTTTTTTGGATGTAATAATGAATATAGCAGTTACACCTGACATCTGAGCTGCTGAAGATGCAGAGGATTAACATTACGTTTGTTGATTAAAGCAGTTTACCTTCTAGCAGTTAGCACCCAGATTGCCAGATTTAAATTCAGTTGATATGATGTGCCTTGTCATCATCAACAGTTCTCATGTGCGCTTCTGTCAGGAGGATTGACCTACATATCAATCTAACAGGGTTTTCTGTTGTGGAGTTCTGCTTTGGATGAACGACTCGGCATCTGTCTGAAAGCTTTTCCTGGAATTTAATATGTGCTTTATGTAATATTGATGTGATTAAAACTACTCATTGTAGATTAACCCTGAAAATTGTTCTTGGTGTGATTCAAATATCACATTCTTTTTCAGACATAGCGTAAAAACAGGTTTCAGCTGTTCAGCTTTGCAAAACCAAGTTGTATCTTTCTTACCCCCACAGGGAGAGATGAGAGATATCTCACTGAGATATGGGTTATGGTGACGTTTGTCTGGTTGCAGAGCAGGTGGTCTGATGGAAGGATTTTGTTGCTTCTGCTGATGGTATCTAGCATTCCTAAGCTTGCACAAGCCTGTCATGGTTATGCAGACAATGTTAGAGGTGAAAAAACAAAGATACAAATGAAGGCTGTCTTGAAGGCAGCAGATGTGTTCTGCACATACATCATCATTTTATGTTTGCAACTGTTTTTATTAGTTGAAAGGTATTGTTTTTTTGTCTAAATATAAGTAGTGCAAAAAAGGTGAAGCAAGTGCTTTATACAGGAAATAAACATAATATTCTGTATTTAATGATATCAGATCATGTTTTTAATCATATAAGAATACTTATTTGAATCATTTTTTATTTACAATTAGAGATCTTAACCAAAACTAAAATAACATTGCTAATGCATGTTTTAATTCAACCCCAAAAATGAGTTGTCAGACCTTTTGTTGATGACGAATAACTTGGTATTATTTTTATTTGTAAAGTTAAGGAAGTTCAGATATCAAAATGGCAGATATCAAATAGCAATTTGTTTTGTTAATGGCTGACTTGTTGACTTGATAGTATGTAATGTAGCTTTAGAAATATGCACCAATAATAATTAATGCTGATGTGTCCCCACTGCCCAGTGCTGACTAGCAGACTGTGGTCAGATACACTGGATCAATTCTTTTTAAAACTCACACTGATCATGCCCCACATCGTCTGATTAGAATTAATGGAGACAGGTTTCTAGGAAGCACATGTCCTCCGGCACTGCATTTAATTTGTGAAAACCATAATACTCTGACTAGCTACTGGACAAGATCCCGATTTGATTTGCAGACAATCTGTTCGTCCTGACTAATGATTGGCAGAAATGACCTAGTGCCAGATTGCTTGGTTATGTCCAGAACAGCATTAGAATTGTGTTCTGATATTAATGTTAATTTTTTCATTATACGTTTATTTTGCAGCTACATGGTTGAGTGATGTAGTAATGATGCAGTAATGTTAAAGCCTCATAACACGATCCTATTTGGATGACTGCATTAGGTTTTGTCTCTGCATTAGTAATTCTGCCCATTTTATTAGAGAGCAGAAAGTGGACATGTGATAACATGCATTTGAATGTTTCTTGTTTTGCATTTGTCCATTTCCAGGCTTTGCATTTAGTTCATTTAAATGTTGATGCAATCAAATGAAAATGAAAACAGACAAGCATTGTTTATTTCTCTTGTCTTGTTTACTGGGTAATATGGTAGCTTCTTGTCGAGCCTGAAGCTTTTGGAACAACCTGAGTCATTAAGTTTAAATAATTTCCGGTAGTGTCTTAAGTAGAGCAAGGCTGAAAAGATACTTTAACAAGGACCTCTTACTGCTGTAGATGACATATGACATGGAATTTAATCCATCTCAATTCTCCAGCAAGACATCTTATTAAGATTACTTTTAAAATTGTGTGCACATTCCTGCACCATTGCCCTGACTAGATCATGAATTGCATGTAGTCTAAAGGATAAGTCACAAGTTGTATCAGATTTGGAGGAGAAACTAAAGGACAGGAGAAAATGATAAAGGTAAAAATGCAAATGAGATTTTATTTGGTTCTGGTTCCTGCGGGACTTTGAGCTATTGTTGACTAGCCAAACTGATGGCATTACTGCTAATGAATTTCTCACATGGTTCTCTCACAGATGGAGAGTTTTGGCAGTTTTCATATATTGGATACAGTTTAAACACACTCCTCTTTAAAATGGGGATTACTTATATCAGAGGTGTTGACTCTTGTTGTATCCAACAATCATGTGCCAGTGTCATAAGCTTGCACTAATCTAATTGATAGTTTATTCATGAATGATATTTAAAATATCATTGCACAACCCAACCCAGGCTCATGAAAATACATGCCTCTATAAATACTTTATTGCACATTTTGTGGCAGTTTCAGAGTAAAAAAACAGAGATTGGCACTAAAAACACAAGTTCAATACATGATTGCAGCACGTTTTTATTGCGTTGGTATTAGGGATGTACAATATTGCTCCAATCCGGTATGCTAACCAATGCCTTTTGTTTGTTTGTTTTTTTTTAACAAGAACTTATTTGTTAGAATTAAATAAACAATATAATTTAATATAAATATAATTTTAAAGCCATAATCGGTCAATATTGATATTGGTCCGATAATATTGTGCACCCCTAGGTGGTATACAGCGTGTATTGCTTTGTTTTTATTAGGCCACTCTGCTTAAGAGACATATTGCGGCTGTTCAGAATTCAAATATTCAGGAAGTGTCACTATAGGTTAATGCTCTATGGTGCTGGAAATATCCCCTACACCCTAAACCTACTGTAAACAAATGCTAAAGAGATTTACAAACCATTTGATGATGCAGCCATGCTATTTTCACTCCCTTTTGTGGATTTGAGTTGTTTTGTTGAACTGTGGTTTTAATAGGATAGAAACCAAAGCTCTTCATCACTCAAGTGCAACACCATATTACTTGAGTTACGGAACAAACTATTTTCTATTAAATTAGAAAACTCATGCATATAAAGCTGGATATGTGACAACAATGTGCAAAAGTATCGGTTTTCAAATCACGCAGGATGTTAAAATTGATTTGAAAAATTGTCTGCATGTAATTGTGTGAAAATTAGACCTTTATTAATCAAAACTATGTACCTGTAAATTATATTTTTTGTTAAAAGGAACAAAAGTTGTCAGAGTTTTACAGACTCTAGTGTTACTAGTGATTCATGCATATATGTTTATTTATTTTTTCAGTTTTGCAGAAATGTATATCGAGGCACATATTTCCAATAAACCTAGGTTGGCACAAACTTATTAACACATGATCGACTGTCTTAATGAAATTCAATCTTTCTGCGATATTCCAGTTATTGCAAGATAAAAGTATAAGTTTCTTGTTTTGGAAATCCCCAATTAAGTGACTCTTAAGAGTTTTTTTTTTTTTTTTTTCACTTGTAAGGGGAGATGGGCAGGGAGGCATTTGTTCATACTTATTACACGGCTCTCTGGAATGCTTGATTCTGATTGGTCAGTTGAGACACTTGCAGGTTCGTTCTTTTCAAATAATAACCGCTCCAAAGTAATAACGCATAGCCGGTGCTACATGTATGTTTAAAATCCCTCCGCGCCAACAAAGATTACTGTTTGGTGCCATCTTGTGAAAAACACTGGACAACCACAATTAACAATGGAAAAGGTTCATATTAATAATTAATATTATTCATATGTAGATGTTATAAATTGTCTTACTAACGTTTGGATGTTACTATATCGTTTCGCAGAAGGATGAAAATGTTAATTTAAAACAAATATGCCAATAAAATGTTTCAAAGTCATATTCATGTCCGTTTTATTTCCTGATGTGGCAAGTAGCCGTGTAATAAGCGGAATAATGTTCAGGCAGCCTGTAGTTATCTCGAAATAAGCCCCTTCAGCGTGATACAAGATTGAAGCCTGATCACACTGTCGGGGCTTATTTCTGTGATAACTACCAGCTGCCTCTACGTTATCCCTTACATATTTATCTACATAAAAAATGACTTATCTCTTCTAAATGTTTCTTTAAAGTGTTTGTTTTTTACTATTTAAATAGTTGCGCTGAGTTATATTTATATTGTTAGGAAATTGCAATTGCAAAATTGTTGATGGTAGAAAGCTTGCTTTCAAACCTTATTTATTTAGTGTAAATGTAGTACTTGCAAGCTGTTAAAGAGTTAGCTCCGTATGATTGTGGTTTGGATGTGAGCACAGAAAAATCATGGAAGTACTGCATTGAGTTCATTTAATAAGACAAAATGTGATACTGCTGAATCATTCACGTTTGTGGAATTTCAGTTTTACGGAACATTTCCACAGTGCTGCTTTGATATGATAATCTCTGTAAGCTAGTTTACTCATTCAACCTTAGAAAATGTTTGTGGGAATTTCCTGCATTATAAGCTGGGAACCTAGGGGAATTAGTACAATTATGCACAACACCCACGTCAAAATTCAAGCCCTGATTTTTCTATATTTTATGGAACAATTAACTACAAACGTAATGGCTTAATGTATATTATATTTTATGAATTGTATACATTACATTGATATTTTGAGTTGTAAATTAGATGTAGACATCCAACAGTTTGCTTTCTTAACTAAAACAAAATCTAAAATGAATATAATACTATAATAACTACATAAATATTGATAACTAAAACAATACAAATGATCATTTTCTTTGCCCTCATGAGGGTTATCAACATTTTCTAAAGGTTAAAGCTCTCTTTTTCACTGACCAATCTTGTTTCACAGCCATGGAAAGTACGTTTTTAATCAACAGGAAGTAAAAATGGACTCATCCTGTCACGCACACATTCACAGTTCGAAAATGTCACAGTCAAAGTTGAAGAGCAGAACTGAACAGTCCCAATTGTTTCACGTGTTCTTGCTTCATCACCAGGTTTTTGGGATGTCATTGAGTTGCTCATTATATAACCTTACGCAATTTGGAGAAAAATCAAATAGAGGACCAGATTTCACCAGCTTTCCTTACGAACCCAAATATGCCCTCTCAGCACTGATAACACTGCAAAGTCAGAGATGCACTATCCACATCAACCTTGACCTTAAAGGACTAACTCCAATTACAGCATGTTGATTATTTAAACATTTTTATTTAATAAACAAACACCGACGAATGCAAGCATGAAATCAGTTTAGCCTATCTTTTTATTTTATTTTGTGGAAATATGTCATTGTGAATTAATTTCCTGCTGCGAGCGATTTTCTCAGTCTTATCTATGATGCACCATCAGGCTGTTTTTATGCTTCAATATCAAGTGATTTTTGGATTCATATTATGACTATATCTCCGCTCTGCTCATCGGCTGCTGCAGGTCAGCTGCATGAATCATTCATGCTGATACTAATATTATGGTGCTCATAGGGCCTACAATATTAGCTTGTGGACCAACATCATAAGCTTCTGGACTCGTCTGTTGCTCCTCCATCCCAGTAAACGCACGCACACCTAAACACCATCATTATCTCAGTGACGATGCTGCAAACTGATGAATATTTGATTCAGCTTAATCTCATGTGTCTGTGTGAGCGTGCACAGATATGTGAAAACACCTGTGTTTGTTTGTGTGTGTGTGTGTTTGAATCTAGAATCTCTTCTGCATTTTTGCGTTTAGTGCACAAGCCTTACTAATGCCTTGAGGGAAGGATGGTGGGCTTTGCTGGGAAGGTGGGCTTGGTGCTGAAACAAGCAAAAGCCTTCGTATTACCTTTTAAAGACAATCAATTATCGCGACCTGTTCTGCCTCCCTGTGGGGGTTCCACCTCTCCTCAAGAGCGGGCCAGCCAGCTTCGACATATGAGTCAGTGTTTGGAAGTGACAGGGCATTAGTTTGCATAGCCCAGCTCATCAGAGTGCCTCCATAATCTCCAGTGTCAATGGAGCAGTCACATAAGAAACAGGGAGGCAAGCAGCCCCCCACATACTCTATTATAGCACTAATGAGTTTACTGGTGATATGCTTTCAGTTCACAAATGTCATGGCGGTGAGTTTCATCAGAAATGCAAGTCAACAGAACACAACAGAATCTCACTGACTTGAACGTTGCTTTATATTGTGGTGCACAATAATAGATAGGCTAGTTTTGTGTGTGCGTCTGTGTGCATAAGGATTTGCTATACAGCAGGTCTTGGAAGTACATCCGAATTTCCTTAGTAATAAGCAGTAGAATTATTTGATTATTAGTCGTTATTGATATTAAATATGAATGTACAATAAAGTGTAAAATGTAGAAATGTAATATATATATATATATATTGCTGCAAAGAAAATGGTAAATGAGTGTAACTTGTATCTGTAATGTACAAATGTAGGTAATCTTAGGCCTTTCTTTTTTCCTTTTTAGCAGTGGATTTGCAAGGCTGCTGTCCACACACCCGCTTCTTAGTCCCTCCGAAAACCACACACTGGGTGGCCATTATGCAGAGAGGGAAGTGCACCTTCAAGGAGAAGATTCTCAAGGCAGCTGCTTTCAATGCCTCGGCTGTCATTATCTACAATAACAGCACCAAAGAGGACACAGTCACGATGGCTCATGAAGGTGAGCGCCGTAATCAATGTATTCTCATTATGACTAATGCTACTCTCTCCTTCTAATCGGTGTCATGTAGACTTATCTAACTTCTGTAGTTAAGTTTTTTAGATAGAACTAAAAGCTTGTTTCTGTTGTGGTCATTTTTGCACTGCATGTTAACATGCAGAAGTTTTGTTCAGAGTGTAATGGAAATGCATCTTTTTATAATTTTTTTTTTTAAATAGGCAGTGGTAGCTGATATTTTATGACGTGACCAGTTGCTATACGGTCTTTGTAGTGCTTGCAGCAGATTTTAATGCAGTCAGGTACATTATCTGGAAAAATCATTGTCTAAGGACTAAATGGGAGAATTTGTTTGTGTGTGTGTGTCATTGCAACAGAGAATTTTTGAAGTTTTGAGAAATTTTGCAGCTCCAACATTTGCAAAGTAAAGCTAACTGGAAAAATGAAACTAAACATTGTCTTTTTGTGTGTGTGTGTGTGTGTAGCTGTCACTTAAAGTTTTTTGCAGTGGACAGCAGACAGTTCGAGGAAAAAAAATTGCAGTGCTCAGCAAAAATGTATTTGTATATTATTTATTTTTAAAGCATTTTGGTAAAAGCAACAGCTGACACAGTAATTTTAGTGGCCATTACATTCCATTAATGTTTACTAAACAGACCACACAGATGGTAACCGGACATGAGATAACCGCATCGCATCAAGCTACTGTACATATAATACATTATGGATTGTTTATTATGAATAATGCAAGTGTATATAATACTTGCATATAACATTAATCAAGCTTTTAAAATGTACTGTGGTCCTGTTTGATAGGTCAAATTATAATACACAGTTTGATTTTAATGTCTTTTGAGTATTGCCATATTTGATGTCATTTAGTTTTAATAATTTTTTTTTTACACCAGTTCAGAATATATATTTATTCTTTATTTTACAACTGTGCCATTCTGTCTGAGGTAGACTTACTCAGTTTTTTTTAAGCTGTTGATATTTGTACACGCATTAATTGACATCTGTGACAGTTGCATCGCAACTATTTTTAAATAGTTTTCCACCATGGGTGCATTTTACAGATGCATCGAAACTTCTCGAAACCTCTGTGTTCTGTTCCATTTATGTGCTGCTCCATCTAGTTGTTTTTAAATGCAAGAACATCTCTTGTGTGAACGTTTCCTGTCTCGTTCTGTGTTGCCTGCCTACTGTAAGTGTGGTTTGAGGTGTGTGGCTTTTAGTAGCAAATGGGACTGGAGGTTAAGTCGTGGATTGTTTTTTTTTTTTTTTTTTTTTTAGTTAGGAGAAAATATATCGATGATTCTCACTTGTATAGGACCAAAACATCAGCCTTGATGAGCAGGAGCGTTCAGGATTAATTGTTTGTTTGTGTACGTAGGTATTTCATAATTTGTCTTGGGGTTACAAAGAGTGTGACAGAGACTGTTGGTTTGGTTTTTGAGGACATTGCGACCTGTGAAGGACTGTACTGGAATCCATCCCTCAGTGCAGTCGCTGTTGCTCTGCAGGTGCACTCTCTCCACACACACACTTCTAGCTTGGCACATGTTCAAGAGCTTAGGATGCACAGGGCACATAGGATTTGACCTAAAGCTTCTCAGAAATGTGATAAGATGTATAAAGGGGTGGGTTGAACAGCGAAAGGGGGAAGATAAGGGGAGACGGTGAGTCACGGCAGTGCTATCAGAACAGGATCGATGAGATGTTTAAATATAGCAGGATTCCATGATTTATTCAGAGGGTCCTTTTCCCCTGCCACCTATGGGATTCAAACTTCCCTGTACTAGCTGTTAAATCTTGAGGTACCTGACGATTCAGCTGGATTTTGATTCATAGTGTCATGCAACAATTGTCCAGGGATTCTTAATGTATATCAATATATATATATATATATATATATATATATATATATATTAGTGGTGGGCATAGATTTTTTTTTTTTTTTAAATCTAGATTAAAATGGCTAATTTGAGTTCTGCCAAAGGCATTCAGAATATGTGTGCTACCTAAACAATGACTAAAAGTAAAGCCCTATTCGGACAGACTAGTTTTACAGGGGGTCGTTAGAGAATGTTTTGGTTTACAGTCGTACTTGGTGATTTTAATCCCATCTGAATCTGCCATGTTTTTGTTTTTCTCTCACAACCTCTGTGATAATTCTAGAGTGTTTTACACAACTCATTTCCTTGTGTTTTAGCCAATACGATGTGGCGTAGATGCTCTTACCACACGCACGTTTAATATATTTTGATATATAAAAGAAATACAAATAAAGAGCCAGATCACGTAAACTGTTAAGACTGGCTATTGTAACATCAGTATCAGGTAAGATTACTCACTTTAATTTCTGCACTTGGTTACATTTGCTGTAATGATCAAAATGAAACGTGTTTACTGCAATAAAAATAATAATAGTTAAACTAAAGTAACCATTACACATTAGCATGGCTTTGCTGTACTAGCCATTTAGCTTCACAGTGGTATTTGTGATTATATTAATTGTAATCAATCTGAATGACTATAGCAATACACACATACAGAGCGCGTGATCTCTGTGACGCCGAAATGGTACATGAAAACTAGTAGAAAACTAGTCCCGTTTAAAACAGTTTTTATTTTATGTATTTTTATTTTTATTTATTTTACAAATGAGTGAATTACTGAATTGCAGTGCATCAGTGTATGGATTTATCATTGTTCTTGCACCACATTATATTTTTCTCGGTTTTTATTATTATTATTATTATTATTATTATTATTATTATTATTATTATTTTAAAATGCATGCAAGGCCATTTTCTCATATGTAGATTTCAGCCACACGTTCAGAACATCTAAAAAATGTATATTGCACCCACAGGAAGTTTGGGGTTGCATTTGTGTGTGTGGGGGTGGAGACGTGTTTGCACACTGAAAGCTGCAAGCAAACTGACACATTATTTTCAAGAGCAACAAACCTAATATAGATGTAGAATATGATATATATATATATCTATATCTATATATATATAGATATATATATATATATATATGTATATGTATATATATATGTATATGTATGTATGTATGTGTGTAAGAGACTGTGATGAGTCAAAAATATATTTTTAAAACCAGTTACATGCAGAGTGCATCTAAATTCATATCACCACATGCTCTCTCGAGTCACTGGGGTTTGAAGGATTGCATTACCTTCACTGTCGGTGTCAGTCAGCACGTGCAGGGCTTAAGACCACCTTTAAGGGAGTTTCCCCTTTAACACAGATCGATATTTGCATGCCTTGACCTTTATGAAAGGAACAATCAATAATGAATAAAATTAATTTCCAATTGCCATTATAAAGTAAGGCCGTTTAAACTTTTCTGC
>JAUMHP010000065.1:11539877-11569838 GCA_032361065.1 Enteromius trimaculatus
AGTGAGAGAATTTAAATTTTTGGGTAAACTATTCCTTCCTATTTTATTTAGTAAAATGTAAAAAATATGATTTTATATTTAAAAAAAAAAACAAAAATGTGTATGTATATGTGTATATATATATATATATATATATACACACATTATTTTCTACATGCCAAATAACAATCTTAGACCTTCAAAAACAAAATGTTTGTTTATAGCGACGCCATATTCACTCTTTATATTCCATATTATATTTTTCTTTTATCGTCTATGTATATGTTAAAAAGTTACATTTAAAAAGATATATTTAGAAAGATTTCAGAAAAAAAACTGAACTCAACTCAAGCAAAAACCCACTTTCTCTATGAAATTTTTCTGTATTTTATTGTTTCGGTTGTGTCAGCGTTTTTAATTGGGTCATGCCGAGCAGTGGCACACATGTTGAGCGCAGTGACACTAAACTAAAGAACAGAAAACTGCACACAAGTAAAATAAGTAAATGCTCAAGGAACTACACACCTTTGTTGCAGAAACAGATGTAAGGTAATTACACATTTGTGGGATCATTTATTATTTACCAACCATTTGTCCTGGTGCTATGTCTTTACAATATTATGTTCAGCAATTTTAACCCCTCCTGTTGGCCTGCGTTTGTATTGCAGTGATTAATTATATTAAAGAACCCGAAGCAGGTGTATCTGCTTGAACGTCTCTGCAATTTATCCATGTTTTTGGTTGTTTCTGAAATCATAGTGGTCTCTGTTTAACAAAAAGCTTCCCTAAATTCTGTTAAATAAAAAAATAAATAAAGCCATTTTTAATACAAATATATTTTAAAAATGTCTTTATGGATTACTTACTGATGCATTTTCTAATGACATGGCAAAATCCTCTCTGCTTTGTAAATGTATGGCTAACCCAGCACTGTGCTCTGAATGTGCTACGTTACGTTTCGCTCTCGTGTCTTGTTTTCGATCATCGCTTGCCTATGGTTTCCTCTCCTGGTCCACGGATTAGAGAAGTGTTCCTCTTTTCTTCACACCTCCACCTGTCGCCAGTTTCCTCTTCTCTTCGCCTCTCTGTCGAGATGATACCCTGGCCCCGCCCTCTACAGAAAATGACCCCTCCCCCTTTTACTCTGTTAACAGAAGAGTGGTTTATTGTTGCCAGCTTCGGCGTCCTCTCTGCTCTCACACTTTGCTACATGATCATCAGAGCCACTGCAAACAGCTCCTCCTATGAGTGAGTGTTGTAGATCAAGATATTCTTTTTCATGATTTTTAAGAAATGCATTAAGTATCTGCTGCACAGCATGATCGGTCACAATAATGTACTACTTTTCTACAAGTAAATTTAAAGTGTCATAGTATTATGCAGCTGTAAAGGCTTTAGAAGCTTAGGCCTAGATTTTATATCGAATAAACCAGTGTTACTTAGTGTTAAGATATTATTACAGTTAATGTTTTTATGTATTTACATTTTAATGATTTGTATCTAAATAGCATCAGTATGAGTTTGTGTGCTTGTTAAATGTGTCGTCTTTATTTTTGTCTTTTGCAGATTGAAGTTGGAGTGAATATATTTTTGTGGCATCCTTATTTCTAAAACAGAAATGCATCCTGAAGAATAAAGCTGCCGATTATACTTCAAGTCTGTTTCAGACATGCATTTGTAGTGTTATTAGTTAACGTTCGCCTCTTGCACAATCAGAGCTTTTCACTGGATGATATAGCTGATCAACTTCTTGTTTTACTTAATTGCTGTATTTAATAAGCTCTTTTAAATTTCATTTTAGAGGAATAGTGTTACATGTTAAATGTCTCTTACATTTGTATTTTTTTTTCCAGAATCCTTTGGATTGTCTTTGTTTAAGTGAATTATATTTTTTATCATTTGTGTGTATTAAAATTACTTTGGCAAAATTTGTTGTTGTGCTTTTTAGGAAGTTAGTGGTTATGCATTCCTTGATACTGTTTTGATGCTTCTGTCCTCTTCAATTTATCATGGACTCCTGAATCTAATTTTCAGCAACCTCCATCATGTTATTTCTACTAGATGTACAATATTGATGTATTGTGGCATATTATAACGATGCAGTTTAATTCAGTAGTGCTTTACAGATACAAATACTGTATTATATCTATGAAGACAGATTGTGTTTTGTATCAGCCCTAAAGCAAATTTAGCGGTGTTATTATGTAATATACATTATTAGGCTGCTGACTTTGAGCCTGTAATCATATGATTACACGTTAGCATAGAATTTTTAAGGAAATTATAAGGTTTTTTTATTTCACGATTTTATGTTTACTTATCCACCTGTGGGTCACAATACATACATGCTGTGTGTTATGAAATAATAGCTGATTATATGGAGCAGCGCATCCGCATATCCCACCCATTTTGTTGATAACTGACCATTATGCTATATTATCACTAAATATTGGTTTTAATCTTTTTGTCAACTTGTTTTCTTTCCGTTACCTCAAGTTTTGTTTCTGATTGGCCATAGGCCTCACTGATCTGTTCTTACAACCCCAAAAAACGAACAAAACATTATTTATAGCTATTTTTTTTTTTTTTTAATTTATAAACTATTTTTGTAGGCCAGTTATTTTTGACCAGAAACGCAGTGTAATAAGGTGGGGGTAAAAAAAATGAAATCGCATTTTCTGGTAAAAATGACAATATTAAATCAAATCAAGTAGCTGTATATTCACAAAACACCCAAACCTTTCAATAATAAAAAAAAAAAAAAAAACACTGAGAAGCTGGATGGTAATTAATTGGTCTGGTGTCAAGGACATAATAAGTGTTGATTACACGTAACCGACTGACATTGATTTTGTGCTGAGATGAAATGTCAGATTTGAGCACAACCTTTATAAAGGAGGTAAATAAATCTTTTCAGTCAGCAGGAGCCGCGTCTTTAATATTTCAATAACATCCAGAATCATTCCTTCTTTCAACTATCTTATTTCTACCCCCCCCCGTTGTACACAAAAACAATATTATTACATATGTCCTTATCTAACTCCATCCTTTTTTGATTTCTGTCTGTTTTCAGGTGGTCATTTCTTCAACCGTAATTCTGTGTCTCCGCGCAGCGTCGTCTGTGAGATGGAGCTTCCAGACATCCAGGCATCTCTGGACATGTACGACGACAACAAATCCTGAGGCCACGCACCGCCTCCACCTCCAGCCCATTCCTCCATCATCCTCTCCCCGACCCCAGACTGTGGGGAACAACCTTTATGAGTGTGAAATGGAGTATTGACAGTGAGCACACTGACTCTGGAGATAAACTCTACCGCTGTAGAATGATCTTCAGAGCGATCGGTCACCTCAAGTGAACCTGACTGGACTATCGCACCGTCATCAGCCTCCTTACACTTTTACACATTTTTTTTTTCTTTTACGTTTTGAAAGACAATTTCAAAAGACCTCTTTTCACAGATGGCTGTGGGAAGAACCTCTTTGTTTCGTTTCTCTGGTCTCCTCGGTTAGCCACAAATGTTTGTGTCGACTGCTGTCTCATGTATGTAATTTGCTGAGCGTTTTTAAGTTTTCATGCTTAATATTGTTCCAGATGGGGAAAGCTCTTCTCTCGTGGACGGTCATGAACGCAGGATCGGAAACTGAGCCTCTATAGAAGAGCTGTCTGCTTTGTATCTCCGCTTTTGTAGCTGACCAAGATGCAAACGAACTCGTCCTTCATCCGCTGAAATGCTGCAAGCTTCACGTTTAGTGCTGGCCCGTTAGCACTCGAAACTCCTCGACAAATCACCCTTACTTCCTTCTAGAAATATATACAGTATTTCTCTGTACATAGAATGAAAATGTTTTAAACATGTATTTAAAGAAAATCCTATGGAATACCTACAGCGAATACTAATCAGTTCCAAGCAATGGGACCTAATATATATATATATATATATATATATGAATATATACAGTATTTGCATATAATAATTCATATATCTTTCTCTCTCTCAAGTGGCCTCTTAGCACAGTTTGTCTTTCCTGGATCTTGTCCATGCACAAGAGTGTCTGTCTTTTTTGCGTTCTCGGTTTTCGTGAACAGTTGATGGAGGTGGCGTTGTGACCGTACTGGCCTGCACTCACAGAGATCTTTGTGCTGATTCTGCATCAGTTTTGTTTTCTGTCATATGTGGTTGCAGTCAGGACAGAGCTGAAGCACTCAGTGAGGCTCTGCTTGATGTGGGTCATGATATGGGCTACCTATGTTACATACTGCCTCAGCATTAAACTTGTCATAATTGCCTATACTGCGTTCTTTCTTTGAGTGAGGTTTAAAATCAACACAAATGACTAATCAGTGATACAGTATATTAGTATCTGTTAATTAGGACGTTTTTATTTTAGTTTTAATATCAGCTTTTGTCTCCTTTTGTTCTATACAGTATATAGCTTCGGGTTTTTTTGTACTTTGTTACTTGCCAACTAACTAATATAAATATGCCCAAAGCAACATTTTCACTTAAATTTCTGAAATGTATTAAAATGTAATCCAGTGTTTATATTTCATTTCTATTTCAGGTTGATTTATTACAAATAATTAAAAGCTAGTTTTACACTGATATGGATGGATGGATGGATAAATAAGCTTTATTGGGGCACCAGCCACTTTGGAGTTCGGTGGAATAATTACAGTACTGTGCAAAAGTCTTAGGCCACTAGTATTTTCATCAACAAAAAAGGTTAGAAGTGGGTTATTTCTATCTTTTGCAGTAGCGTGTCAGTTGGAAAAATCTGTTTACATTTCCAAGCATTATTTTTGTCATTAATTGCAATAATGCAGTGAGATTAGGCTGTGGGTTCGAGTCCCAGTCCTGCAGGGATTGTAGGTGGGGGGAAGTGAACATCCAGCACTCTCTCCACCTTCAATACCACGACTGAGACCTTAGAGCAAGTCCCCCAACTGCTCCCCAGGCACCACAGCACTAGCTGCCTACTGCTCCAGGTTAAATGCAGAGCACAAATTTCAAGTATGGGTCACCATACCTGGCCACAAGTCACTTTACTTTCACTTTCAGATTATGGTATGCACAAGGAGTCTGACAACAGCCAGTGCGCCACACAGAGATCTGATCTGATCATCATGGTAAAACAGCTTCTGTTCCGAAGCTACACTAGCCTGTAGTTTTTCTTCATCTTGAAGACGTTGCCACAGTTCCTCTGGATTGAGTCTGTCTCAGTTTGTTCTGTTACTTCATGATGATCAGATCAGATCTCTGTGTGGAGCACTGGCTGTTGTCAGACAATAATCTCACGGCATTATTACAATTAATGACAAAAATAATGTTTGGAAATGTAAACTGATATTTCCAACTGACACGCTACCGCAAAAGATAGAAATAACCCACTTAAAACAATTTTTGTTGGAGAAAATACTAGTGGCCTGAGACTTTTATGTTTAACCCTGAAAAAAAAAAAAAAAAACTTTTTAAAAAAGTAAAACTTTATTAAATATGATTAAATACTTGTTTAAATAATTTTGTGTACTAGTCGTACATTTGTATTATTATTATTATTATATAAATATTTGAATATAAATATATAGTAGAGCTGGTGAAAATGTGATCGCAAAAATACAGCATCACTCCTTATAATAAACGTTACTAAATTACTATAACATTTACAATTGACTTCACATAATAGTTCTACTACTGGTTATAATGGGACTTGACTTGTATTGGTTTTAATGGAAAGTGTAATGGTGTCTATTGGTAATTGGTCGCCTTGGTAGCTTGTTAAAGTAACTAAATCCCAGTGGAATATGTCCAAACACACTACAGAAGACATTTTTCATGATTTTAGTGGTTAAAAGTTCATGGTGTGTAATGTTTGTAGTGGGTTTGTAGCCTAATCAGAATATCTTGTAATGTTTTCTATAGAGGGTTTTTTTTTTTGAGTGTGACCTTTAGCTTCTTGGGAAGTAATTAGTCTTGGTAATCAGACGCTATTGTATTCATTTCATTTAGTTAAGAGTGTATAACCTTTTCGTCTGTGATTCCTTGCTGCTTTATTTTCACACGTGAAGAGTCTGTTAGCCTCAGGTAATGTGTGCACGTGCCCGAGAGTGCACGAGAGGGCGATAGAGCGCTAGAATCTGCAGCAGGAACTAACTAACCGAGAGCAGAAATGAAAGTTGTTCGAAGGTACAGGTCCATTAACCGACCGTTTACAAATGACTCCGTCTAAATGGCGTTTACTTCAACATTAGTTGTTTTGATAATTTACCATGAACTGCTCACGGGTTCCAACAGCGTCGAACCAAACAGGAAATATCTGACGGACGGAGGACGACTGAAGACTTTTCAGCGAGGACATGAAAACACCGAACACTACCAAAGCCGGATAGATTTCCAGGTAACGTTACAGTACGGTTTGTGTACTAACATTAAAATCTCACAAACTAGAGTATTAAATAATCATGAGAGCTCAATCATACGACTGGAGCTGTGTTTCAAAACCTAGTGAACTTACTAAATGTGTAAATATAGCTAAATATATAACTTACTGTAGCAGTTTTAGAGCATTGGATGCCTAGAAATGCTCACTTTTTAGGCAACTCAGGTACAAGAGGTAGACAATAACTAGCTGATATAAATATTCATATCATAAAGTAAATCTATAGTTACAAAGCATGTCACAATATAAAATTAGTTTTACTGAGCAAAAAAAAAAAAAAAAAAATGCAGGCAGTGCCAGTAATGCCATAAGTTTCTGTCATGTGATGTGACTAATTTCCTCATGTGATGAACATCTCACCTGTTGCTCAAAGTGTTCAGGTTATGTGTTGATTGTAGAACTCACTCAAGAGACAAGCCTTTCTGAATTCAGCACTGAAGAAATCAAATCACTCTGCCCGTTATGGCATCAACCAGTTCTCGGACCTATCTCCTCTGCAATTCAGAGGTGATTGTAGACGGTTATGGATGCTTGCACATAAATGCACTTTTTCACTGTGTCATCCAACTAGTCTCATTTTTATTTATTTTTTCTTTCAGAGCGATATCTCACTGCCCGGGCTGAAACGGCTCCAAAGTTTGACCCCTTTAGGACTGGAATTCATGCTAAGATGAATTATCCACCCAAGTTTGATTGGAGGGACCATGGATTTGTTGGACCGGTCCGAAACCAGAAGTCGGTATGATGTGGATGCTTTGCATTACATCATCATCTTTTTGAATTTTTCTTACTACGCGTAATAGATAGGTTTACTCTGCATTTCTTCTGGTTCTTTCATACAGTGTGGAGGATGCTGGGCCTTCAGTGTGGTGGAGGCCATTGAAACAGTATCTGCTAAAGATGGTGGAAAACTGCAGCAGCTCAGTGTGCAGCAGGTTATAGACTGCTCTTATGACAACAGTGGCTGTAACGGTGGATCTCCTAATAAAGCTCTGGATTGGTTGACACAGGTGCAGTCATTTGCAGCCTCTTTTTCTTGTGATGATATAACCGGGAAAGATTAAATAATGTTTATTGATATTAGTTCTATCACATAGTGACATCATAACCATTCATTTCAACGGTTTGCATGACCCTGTCCAAAAATGTTTTCAACATTCAAGTATTTATTGAACACCAAATCAGATCTATACTATGTATTTGGATTTTTAGATTAAATACAAATTAAATACATTAAAAATAAATAACAAATATTGCACACATTTTGATGGCTATTGCTGCAAATATAACCATGCTACTTATGACACATGTTTTTGTGGTCCAGGGTCACATGCAATGCTATTATTATTATTATTAATAGTATTAAAATAGAAACTATATATTTTAAATTGTAACAATACTTCACAATATTACAGTTTTTACTATAATTTTGATTAAATAAATCTTACAAACCCCACACTTTTAAACAGTTGTGCAATTTGTACAAGTAATTATTATTCTATTATCATTAGATTAGATTAGCAAACCAAACGCTTCCAAGCTTACAGCTGTTTAAAAACAGTAAATATGTTGGTCACATCTGTTTTATTTATTGTGAGTTGCACATTCTCAGCTTTTAAATGACACCTTTTATTTTTCGAGATGCTTTTTAATTAGTGTTAATTAATTACCTAGCTGCAGCAGTTTTGAGAGGGTTAAAACTCGAAAGTAAAAAAAAACATGTCTGAACCAGTACAAGCCACAACAAGATGCTTAATAAAGGTGTTTATCATCCCAAAAACTGCATAATTTGCACATTCTAATATCCTGTTTTGTGTATCCTTTTTCAGACCAAACTGAAGTTGGTGAATGAGGCAGAGTATCCCTTCAAAGACGAGGCTGGGATCTGCCAGTACTTTCCTCAGGCTCACGCTGGAGTGGTGGTGAAGAATTACTCAGTTTATGACTTCAGGTAATGGATGTAGCATGCAGATAGATGGCTTGAGCTTTACATCAACTGTCAGCTGTGCCGTTGCATTAAGTGTAGTGTAGACCTCATGTGCTATTACAATTCAAGGTTGAAGTTTGTCGGGATGTGAGCCAATGTTTTATGTTCACTCTATGTCTACTCTGTTTGCAACTCAGGGTCAGCCACTGACTGTACACTCGCAAAACTCACGTACCACTGGTCAAATTCCAAACCAATACTTATGACCAGATGTCACTCTGTGTCTTACATAATGTTTTGATTGTGACAAGACAATTTTTGTTTTAGCCGACTAGAAAACAATCATTTTAATTTGAGCAGTATTTTTTGTGTTCAATTTGGAAATTATCTAGTATCTGTATGCCGAGTCCCGTGGCATTGATACGGAGTTAAAGTTTACATACACCTTACAGAATCTGCAGAATGTTATTGTACCAAAAATAAGAGGAATCATACAACATGCAAATTATTGTTTATTTAGTACTAACCTGAAGAAGATATTTCTCATAAAAGATGCTTAAATGTAGCCCACAAAGGAAAATAATAGTTGAATTTATAAAATGACCCCATTCAAAAGTTGACATACCTAAGTACAAAAACTTAAGTGTTGTTTCCTGATTGATTCACAGATGTTTTGTTTGATAGTTGTTCATGAGTCCCTTGTTTGTCCTGAACACTTAAACTGCCTGCTGTCCTTAAAAAAATAAATAAAAAACATAAAAATGCTAGAAAAACAAAGAATGTGTTTTACTTTAAAAAATTCTTTGTTTTTCTAGCATTTGTGTGTTTGAACGCTTTACAACAATTGACTGTATTATTTTGAGATCTTTTCACAGTGAACGACAACTGAGGGACTCATGAAAACCTTTTTACGCTTAAAGTTCAGGGTAACTTATGTCTCCTGGAAAACATGTAAAAATCTTCTGTAGCTTCTAAAGGGCACTACTAAATGAAAAAATATATATAAACACTACCGAATTTGGGGTCAGTAAGATATTGAATGTTTTTTAAAGATGCTTCTCATCAAGGCTGCATTTATTAGATTAAAAATCCAGAAAAAAATTTAATGTTGTGAAATATTATATGTATATCAATTTTAAATTACTGTTTTCTGTGTGAATATATTTTAAAATTTAATTTATCCTGTGATACAAAGCATCATTACTTCAGTCTTCAGTGTCACATGATCCTATCAGAGATCATTCTAATATGCTGATTTATCACTAGAATTGTCAGTGTTGGAAATAGTTAAATTATATTTTTTGGATCCTGTGATTTTTTTTTTTTTAATTTTTTCATTTAATTTTTTCCCCCTCGGGATTCTTTGATGAATAACAAGTAAAAAACAACATAATTTTTTACCAAATATAATAAAAGTTAATAAAAGTATTAATTTCTTTTTAAAGAAGCAAGAATAAAAATGCACTGATCCCAAACTTTTGAACACTATTGAAACAGTAAACTACTGTAACAGCAATTTTTAACATTATTATCCATTTTAAATAAATAATTCTCTTTTTACAATTTTAATGATCTAAAAATCCTTAAAAAAACTATTAAGCAGCCCAACTGTTTCCAACACTGATAATAAAACATCAGCATATTATGATTTCTGAAAGGATCATGTGACACTGAAGACTGGAGTAATAATGCTTTGTATAACAGGAATAAATTACCTTTTAAAATATATTCACACAGAAAACAGTTATTTTAAATTGAAATTATATTTCACAATGCTACAGTTTTTTCTGGATTTTTAATCTAATAAATGCAGCTTTGATGAGCAGAATAAACATCTTTAAAAACCATTAGATATCTTACTGACCCCAAATTTTTGAAGGGCAGTGTATATTTAGGCAATGTGAGTGTTTCAATTGTGTTCAAAAGTCTGTATACCAGTGAGCGTTCTGTAATAGGGGGCAGCCGTGGCCTAATGGTTAGGTTAGGGAGTCGGGCTTGTATTCGAAAGGTTGGTTGCCGGAAAGGTCCGGCAGGGATTGAAGGTGGAGGGAGTGAATAACCAGCGCTGTCTCCACCCTCAATACCACGACTGAGGTGAGTCCCTTGAGCAAGGCACCGATCCCCCAACTGCACCCCGGGTGTGTGTTCACAGTGTGTGTGCGTGTTTGATCACTTCTCACTACTGTGTGTGTGCACTTGAATGGGTTAAATGCAGACCACAAATTCCGAGTATGCGTCACCATACTTGGCCACACGTCCCTTCTTTTTTTTTTTAAAAATAGCTGCATACAAGTCCCTCAGTTTTAAAAGATAGATCTCAAAAAAAGATTCAAATACACGAAAATGCTAGAAACCCAAAGAATTTGTGGCAAATTTGTAGTTATTTTGTAACTATTCAACATAAACAAGGAAACAACTAATGAACAACTATCACTAAACCAAAAACACAGCTGTGGATGATTGAGGTAGCAACAACAGTATTAAGAATCTATGTAAACATCTATGACTTCGACTGTATGTTAATTTAGTGGACAGGAGGAGGTGATGATGAGTGTGCTGGTGGAGTCGGGGCCTCTTGTTGTCATTGTGGATGCCGTCAGTTGGCAGGATTACCTGGGCGGCATCATTCAGCATCACTGCTCCAGCCACAATGCCAACCATGCTGTCCTGATCACCGGTTACGATACCACAGGTAAACACGCACAGACACGGGCGGTTTAACACTCTTTACTTGTGCCTCAGAGCATATAAAGTTTCAGAGCGCTGGCCTTCACGGATTACTTCCTGTCAAGGGCACAAAATTGCGCCGACATTGGCAAACACTGGCTGTGCGCCAGCATCCCAGAAAACTGCCTGATGTGTCTGCACTATAATCAGCAAGCTGTCCGCAGCATTTATCCTCTCTGATGATTTGTTTTCTCTTGTTTGTTTACTAGTTTAAATTAGGTACTTGCGGGGTAAAGTAGAGAAATTGATGCTGCGTGTCATGCCAAAACGGTTACTGCGAGCATTATTAATCATTTCATACTGTTATACTGCGTAGAATGGCTTGTTATTAATCATTTCCCATTTGGGGTATATTTTCAATGATGTGTCTTCATATTTTGTCACAGGGGAGGTGCCGTATTGGATAGTACGCAATTCATGGGGGACCTCGTGGGGTGACGATGGATATGCTTACATAAAAATAGGGAATGACATGTGTGGTAAGTTTATATAGTGGCCCACTTTTAATACGTTTACAGTCACACAATACATTCCGCTGCTGTGCGTTCATAAATATTCATGAAATGCTTGGACGTTGGCAAACACTCAATATTGTTTGTAATGTAAAAATCGAATCATAAATGCTTAATCGATCATGTTTACATGTATATCAGTTTGGAAATGATGTATCGAGGTTATTGTGAAGAAGTGATCTTGTTTGTTAATTGCTTTCCGTGACTTTAAGCAATGTCAGATGACAATCAGCAGCCACTCTTTCTTTTTTTTCCAGGCATTGCGGACAACGTTGCTGCTGTTTTTGTGTAATAGTCAATAATCTTTATACTTCCGTGAAAAGACCGTGGTGGATCGACATTTTAAAATATCACCCTCAGGACGGAAATCCTCCGGTGTAGCTGATGAGAATTGTAAGAATTCTCTAGGGGACGCGGATAACGAATCCTGTAGCCTCTCGAATGTAAAGCAAGTACGCTGCTATTTGAGCTAATACACCACATTCCTAATCCCAGCCACTGTAGCCCAAAATAATCACCGTCAGAGCCGGATCCTATTTTCGTTATGCAGCTACATCTGTCCATAAGGATGTTTTAATCTTTAGAAAACACTGTTAGTGAATACAAGTGCACAGCTGAGCACGTGTTGTGTTGTGACATTGCACTAATATAGCAACTGCAAAAATGTGAAAATATTCTTATATGAGAGTTATAAAAGAAAAAAAGGGCTTGTTACTACAGTATGTGACAAATATTTAGCTTTTAAAAACCTTTTTACTACAAAGTTTACTTTTTGTTTGCATTTGCTGATACATTTGAAACATATCTGAATTGTTTACTTATAGTATATAAACTCTATTCTATCCAGTTTGGACAAGAAAATATTTTTTTTTCTCCAAATGAACAAGTTTCTGTATTTGTGTGTATTTTATTTACAAAATAGAAATCAGTTAATTACATGTTCAAATATTATATTATATTGACAGTATATACACAAGTGCATCAATAGTTTTAATAATGTAGATATTTTGTTGATGCCGTTGTTAAATTGCCTTTTCAAATATTTAGATATTTTCAATTCATATTCTAGAACTTCTGTAAAATCAGCACAGCTTTGCAGCCTCTCATTCTGTCATTTAAAAAGTTTTCAGGTGACATGAATCTTGGAGATGGTAGACTTGTGAGGTATGAAGCTTGTTTTTTCCTCTGTACTCTGCAAACGCTGCCCATCCTTTCCTCATCCCTCCGTCTGTTTAGTCTGAGTCATCGCTGCTGCTGCTGCAGTAGGAGCTGTCGCAGCATTCGGCCATGTACAGGAAGGTGTGCTCACTCGGGTCCAGCTTGGGAACCCACTCCCTCGGAACCAGGAAGGTGGCCAGGTTAAACAGATCCACAAACACCTTGTAGCGATCACTGGCAAAACATACACAAGGCTTATCAATACACCCTGTTCTTGTTTTTGAGTGGTTCGGGTTTAGAAGATGGTTCGTATATTGCTGCCAATTCATATTTTTCCAGCATTGTTTCACTTGGGTAATTCCAACAGATGCAGAGTGTTTCATCTGAAGGCTGGATTCGTCCCAGATTATTTGGCCTACCTGACAGTGGAGCGCAGGTACTGATAGCCTGATGAGCCACCTGTGCCGTCTTTACTGCCAATCATCCTGTGCACCATACACACATGGTTATCTGGGGGGAAATTCCACTATAAATTATGCAGGAAGTCAAATAAAAGCATTATTGATATGCAAAAGAAAATTTTGTTTTCTTTTATTCTGTGTTGACACTCCTAATAGCTTTGCCCCACAGGGTTTATTTGCTGTTCTGATGCTTTGTTTTCAGTGGTGTGTCACATACATCTCCATTTTGTCATGAGGGTGTCGATGTCCATCAGATATGTCAGGAGCTGGAAAGGCACTTGAAATCGAGGCTCCTCTCTGAGAGCAGATGACAATAGGTTGAGTTACAAATGAGTTATCAGAAAATATTTCCAGGAAAAGTATATAATATATTCGTAATTGTTCATTTCTACAGACAATTTTACATATGTTTTATCATATCAATTTATACATATATATGTGTATATATATATATATATATATATATATTTTTTTTTTTTTTTTATTTTTTTTTTTCCCATTATTAATGATTTTATTCAGCAAAGATTATTTAAATAGTAAAAACTTGTTACAGGAGATTGCTATAGCATGAAAAGCTGTTCTTTTAAACTTTCTATTCATCAAATAACCCTGGAAATTGTTAAATAAAGTTTCACAATTGATCATAAGACATGTTTCCTAAACACCACATCAGCATATTAGAATGATTTCTGAAGGATCATATAACGCTGATGCCTTTTACAATTCTTTTATAGTTGTAAATATAGATTTAAAATTATAATATTTCACAGTATTTTATGTTTATTTTATTTTTGCTTTATTGGTAACGCTAATTAATTACTAATTAATTATAAATGAACGGTACATTTCTTTTTTTAATCTTTGAAAAAATAATTTCAGGGTTGTTTACACATGTTAGTTCATGCTGCATTATCTAATGTTAAGCAAAACGTGTGATTTTAATTATATATTATTAAATGCATAAACTCACATTAACTGAGATGAATGAATAGTTTGTTAGAATACAATTCTAAAATTCATGTTTCATGTTATCTAATTAACCTTACAATGTAACCTAAAGTGTTGCCGCTTAATTTAATTTCATTTTATTTTATTTTAATGCAGCCTTGTTGTGCATAAGAGCCTTCCAGCATCTTTTAACTGATTTTGTGATTAAATTAGCAGATCGTCCTGCAGACAGATGTACCTGTAGAAGTAGATCATCAGGGCTCCTTGCAGTGCTTTATATGACAGCCTCCTCTGACCTGCACAGATAGAAGCAGATATGCACTAGTAACCGCTAGAGGATGTGTCACTTGACATTGTATCTCTGCAGCGTCTCGAGAGCTTTGCTGACCTGTGCTTACTAAGTGATTGTGTCTTTTCTCATCAAAGAGCGATAAGAAAATGTCTCTCTGCTTAATGAGCTCGGCCATCATCTCCTCTTTCATCTCGGAGGCTGGCTTTTGCTATTAAGAGGAAGCAAGACTTGTCGTTTACAACTTAGATGTGAGCATTGCACAGAATTACCCAGGGATGCGCCACATACCTCAATGTTTTCCTTCTCTCTCCTGAGCCCCTCAAAAATATTGGTTTCCAGTTTCCCCCAAAAATTGAAGCCATCTTCCTCCAAGCCGGGCGTTCTCTCCAGCCATTGCTGAAAAGTATTGATTGCTTATATATGAGAAATGTTAATCGGCATGTTGCCGTCTGTTAGATTAATCCTGACTTGATATATGAATTGGTTACATAACCTGTCCCTCTCTGAATACCAATAACCTGCAATGAAATCCAGTAAGTTCAGTGTGCTGAATTTCACTGATTAATACAGTATTCATGACTTCAGAGCTAATATTTCATCTTATAATGTCATTTCCCTCAGGTTTACCTCCACTAACTGGAGCAGTGTGTGCTCCTGCTCTGAATGGAGGAGCAGCTCACTTTCCTGGTCACGGAAATTGTCCCGGTAATGCCTTCTGTTGTAAGGGACCCTCTGGTTGTGTGGGACCCCAATCTTGTTTTCTAACAGTCGAAACTGCAGACTCTGAAAGCCTGAAGCAGGTGAGAGATATTCCCTGTACACACAAAAAAAAACCACCCGGATCAATCGAGCTAAATGCAATTATGCTAAACACTGCCATTGATTTTGATTTAACAAATTAGTGCCATCTAATGCTTATTTACTGAGTTAGCTATCTCCCGTCTCTTGAGTGTTCGCACGTTTCCAACAGCACGTTTGTCCAAACAATGCTGTTATCCAGGAAATGTATTACTTGTTTTCAGTAATTGTTTGGCAGTAAGGCTTTTTTACACTGTATTAGGAATCAAAATAATGAGACTTGTATACACCTGAAGTCATAGAAGTCTAAGGCAGTCATGGTTTCCAGAACAGCAAACTGATCAAGCAGCAATCTGAATATCATCACAATCCTGTGGATGCGAGTGTTGACTTTGAGCATGTTTCGCTCGTCACGTACCTGAGGAAATACACAGTCGTTAGTTATAATGTCCCTGACACATGACATTACCTCAAGAAGTATCTTAAACCAGACTGAAGGTGGCAGCCTCATGCTGCAGTCCACAGCCTTTTGATTTTAACTGAACTACCTGCATCATAAAACTGAAGGTTTGGGCTGTTTATCATTGTCCTCAAGGTCCCCAAACACTAAATGAACTGCCTATTTAATTAGGTTTAGAAGTATGCATATGAGAATCTTTGTCAAGAATCCCAAATATCCTTATAAAATGGGAAGTAATATTTAAAAAGCACGGTTTAAAAAAAAATATATTAATAATTTTATTCAACAATGATGAAATAATGACATTTCTAATGTTAAAAAGATTTTTATTTCAAATAATTGCCATTCTTTTGAACTTTCTGTTCATCAAAGAATCCTTAAAAAAAAAGTAACAGTGTTTTCAGTAATATTAAGAAGCCCATTGGTTTTCACCGTTGAGAATACTAAAAAGAAATGTATTTGAGTGTCAATTTGACATTTTACAATGAATAACAGTGGAGACTGGAGTAATGACTGCTGAAAATTCAGCTTTAGCATCAAAGGAAAAAAATTGCAATTAAAAATATGTTAAAATAGAAAACATTTCTATTTTTAATGATATTTCACAATATAACAGCATTATCATAAAATAACATAAAATACAAAACTCTTACCAACCTTACTTTTAAACGCTAATGCAAAATAGCACAAAATAAAAGATAATAAGATTAAAATGATGGCCCTGGTTCTGTCTGAGGTGTTTTATTTATAGATATTTATGAAAATCATTCATCATCTCTCGCTAATCTCTTTTTGTGCCCTGTCAGCTTGTACCTTCATTAGATGTAATATTCTCCTTAAAATGGTATTTAACAAATTTTCAATAGGTGGCTTATTAAATCTTAATTGCGTTACATTGATTAAAAGCAGGTCCGTTTAAGTTAGGGAGCTAAATCTGATAACTACAGCTGTTCGGAACCCAGTAACACAAGTCTTTGTGTTCGAGGCTACTCACGTGTCCACTGATGAAGATTTCTCTCACCGAGTCCAGCTCCCACAGAACTTGTTTAAACCACAGTTCATATGCTGCAATCCAAAGAATGAGTTAATCATTTCTTCAGGTTGCATGTGAAAAGTCATTACATTCCAAGGTTAATGTACTGAGACCCTGCCATTGAACTCTAAGTTTCTGAAAGTCGTTACATTTCAGCATGCATTTATTTATGCGTTATGTGCATGAGTTTTGAGCAATGCTCGATTTACCGGTGAGGTAGATACTTGATTGTTGACGTTAAATCAGATACAGAACATTACATTCAGCTATGTTTTTGAGCTAGTCTTGCCTATTTTTGGCTGCAGTGAAACTTGTCAACATTCAGCTTTATAAATGAACATTTCTTGTTTTTTGGGAACGTTCATTGGAGGCTAAGACTGATTTGCCCGAAGGCTCTTTAGCGTTTGTTTGGCTCACCTTGATGTGTGACGATGAACAGATGTTCGTCATGGATCTTGTTTCCCTTCAGCTCACTTTGAAGCACCTGAGATGTCACTATTTTATCCAGCTGGGGATGAGAGAACATTTTTGTTTCATGGAAAGCAAGCCAAAAAAGTCTGAAATGACTATTTTTTATAATAGAACATAAAACTAACTAGTTCACTCTTTGCCACTAAAATCTGAAGTGCCTGCTTTTTCCAGTGTTAATTAATTTGGCAACTAAGGAAGAATCACATGGTGTTCTGAACGTACAGACCATTATAATAAACTTTAGATTCCAGGGCTGCCCGCCAATTAATCATAAACTATTTTAGGAGAATCTATGCTTTAAGCTTATTAAAATGCATAAAAAGTATCATTAATAAGCATGCGCTAATGTGTGGTTTACCTGCAGATAGTCACCGTAAATAAGACCTCCTTTGCTGGCCTTATTAACTCCAGTCTGAGAATCATCATTCTCATCTTCGTTCAGATGGTGCTTACTGGTTGACCTGTATTTTCATCAAACGCATCAACAGCAAATGCACAAAAGAAACGTTTGTTTACAACATTCAGTGTAGGTTTGTCTGATTTCAGATACATTCTCTTAGGGACAAATGTGGCTTTGAGAGCATCATTATATAATCTCAATTGTCTAAATATGTTGAAAGCTGAAAATACATACACAAATTTCTTCTGAAAATAAGGGCATCCACTCATGGCTGAACTGTAAATACAAGACAAGCTGGTTGTTTTCTTTCACTCCTCTTTAAAAAGGCAAATCTCAGGGACGTTGAGAGGTTTTATAATGTTTCCCTCCGTGCTAGCTGACCAATCGCCTCTAGATCCATCCCACCTCCCCACTGTTCATGTGCACATGGCAGTCAACATGTTGAACTTTGTCTTTTTCTTATCTTAGGTAAAATCCAACTGAAACGGGCAAATTGAGACAGAACTTTGACTTTATAACATTATGATTGGGGCTTTTGTACATAAACCAAATGTGTGGGATCATGTCAGAGGGTTCAGAAGGATCTATAGACAGCTGAGTTTTAGCAGTATTCCTATATTTACTAAAATTAAAATTATGTTATCTTGTAATTTTATACTTTAATGCATTTTGTTATATTGCTACCTATTTCAGTTATTCTCAAATGCAGCATTTGTAAATTTTATTTTTAAATATATTAATAAACCTCTTGCACAGTGTTTAACATACTGCTCTTGTGCACAAATACACGTACCTGCTTACACGGACCACTGTGCTTCTGTTTTAGGCTTTAAAGAAATCACTGACTGGATGCAGAAGGAACATTTTAAACAATGGCAGTCAGCACAAATGGTGAGTCATGCGTCATTTGAATCATTTACATCCACTGAATCATTTCCGTGGGCTCATGTATGCCTCTATACTCGGAAGGGCTTATATGAAAAATCTCGGATGATTAAACTGCATATAGAGCCTTTGATGATCTTTGATGAAAAATACACACTTTTCAGCTAAATTGTGGGTAACAGGTGAACTCTGGCTGGCCAGAACAGATTGTGAAAGGTTAGAGGGTTTAGAATGAGAGTCTGGGGATCCGATGTGTGTAAGAGACAGACAGCAGCCTTGTCTTTGTGTGGTTGTGTCTCGTGTCCTTGTAAACACACAGCTCGCTCAGGCACCAGAGTTTGCTGATATTGAGCGGTCTGTGACAGGGATTGGGTGACACTGTCTTCATACCTTTTGAGAAGAGTTGGCTAATCCATCAAATCTGCCACTTGGGGCATAAGCGACACAAAAACGTCTGTCAGAGACATAAAAATGAGTGACCTTCATAAACCAAAGAATTCAGTTTAACTGGGTGGGAATAAGCTAAAATGCTCCAAATGCAGTAAAATGAGTCAGCCCGTTAAGAAATGTGTTGCGTGGACTTGATTGTGCATAAATGTTTGCGTTTGAGGGCAGTGTTAATCAAGAGCCAGGGCAGAGCAGTGTGGTGCATCGTGGATTAAACCAGAAAACAGAGACCATGGCTAATACGGGTGATCCAGGGAAGGTTTTTCCTCACTGCATTTGCATATCATTAGCATGCATTGCACTGAAACAACACAGTGGTGTTGGTGGCATCATCAGACCTCGCCTGGCTCACTCATGCTTAGTAAATATGATGGCAATTTCCTAAAGGAAGTTCATTGTCTTTTAAATATATATATATAAATATAAATCCACAGCTCTTATTAAAATAATTTATTCCATTATGCATTCCATCATAAGGACCTTCATCTTAGCTTCAGTTAATTTGGATGAGTATGGGGTTTGCTACGTGCCTCTCTAGCTTTTCAGCAGAATATATTTTGCCGCCGTGGGATTCGCAGAAAGCTCTAGCTCAAAAGGGGGCTTTACGTAACGCCTCACTTTAAAAATACAGCCGTGTTATGTAATCTCATGTTCTACTTTACTGTCTTGCTATAGAATTGATAACGTTCCTGATGCACTTATATGTATGTACGGTTATTAAGTCATGTATGGGGTTCAGATGTCAGTACGTAAAAATCTATTATTTGTTAACTTGCATTGAGGCGTAGCTGCTGAGTTCAGCTCTATTTCTGCTACATGTATGTCTTTATGGAATAAAGGTTTATATTGTTGTTATGCTGAACGTATTGGAAATCTCCACCTAAAAAGCACTTTGCTCCTGTGTACAAAACAATTTAGCAACAACTTATTAAAGCAACAACTATTTTGACCCCCTGCCAGATTATGACTCTCTTAGTATTGGTAAGTTTAGTGTTAGGAGTAGGGGAGGTGTTAGAATTAGTATTGATTTCAATGAGGGGAGATATAATGTGGCAGGGAGTCAGAATTCGGCACAACAATGCCGTAGTTGAAACGCATTTCAGACAAATCACATTTAAATGATAATTTTTCTACTATTTCTGCTTAGACATTTTACACATATCAGATCAATTAGGGTTATTCATTTTCATTTTGCAACAGCAAAAGAACCTACTCTGCTGTCTTCACTGGATGTGACGCATCATGTTCCCAACAGAAAACTAATGCTGCGTTGACGTATTGACACAAATTTCTAATTATTTTCAAAGGTCACTTTGTCACGTCCAGTAACAAGAACACCATTACAGCGTCCAAAATCGCATACTAATTAAGTAGGTACTACATTTAAAATTGAACGTACTACCCAACCGTTAAAAAGTACGTTCTATATAGTATGAATGTGAGTATTATGAATGGAATTCGGACGTACTACATCCACCATATTGATCGTCACAACAGCGCGAAAAATCATATGTTTATTTAAATTGTGTTAAACAAGTGTAATTTAATCACAATAAATGACGTTTTTTCCCTGCGGTACTTACACTTGAAATGAGGCACGTCTCCACTTTCCACCATTTTTCGAATATGACGCTTCCTCTCTCAGAACCTCATGGGATGGTGCCCATGGTATGCGTACTACAGAATTCGGGCGGAAGCAGTAGGTCATTCGGGTACTTCTCGCCTATTGAATTTTAAATACTATGAATTTGGACATACTACTCGTCTCGCATGCTGTTTTTCACATGTATATATAGTATATATACTATATAGTAGTGAAGTAAGCAATTTCAATCGCAGCACCTGTCTACACCAGACGCAAGCAGCATGGCGCGACACGACATAAAACATCAGAACCTATTCTGCTGTCTACACTGGATGCAGTGTGGCGCAACATGACAAATTCCTGACAGAAAACTAGTGCTGTGTTCTATTTATGACTTTATGGACAAGTAACAAACTACTCTGTATTTATAGCCTATTACAAAATGGCGTGGAATAATGCAACACAATGTACACAAACTGAGACACCTCTAATGTTTTTAACATTGCAATTGGCAGTACCCAGTTAAAAATGCTGTAAGATCATAATTAGGAAGCAGTAAGTCTAGAATCAGTGTGATACGGCAAGTAAATGTATGTAGAGAGAAATTAAAGTTTGGACTAGATTCCTCTCTAGACAAGCAGAGCTGGTTTCTTTACAGGTACAAAGATAAATCTGCTTGCTTATTTTAAAGCTGAAATTTTTGATTTATAGAAACAGTAAGTTTTTTTTTCTTTTCGTTATTGTGCTTAATTAACTGAATATTGTTAACATCTTACAAATGTTCAGACATCTGACCATACAGTACATTCCTGTAAACCTAAATGAGGAAAGCCTCAGTACACCTTCAGTTGCTGTCTGCACATCCAGACACTTCCACTTTGCCTGATCATCGACTTTATTAGTCTGAGAGCTTGAATAAATCATGAACATGTGCAGCTGACCAAGTAATTTGTTGACTTTAAAGATGAAATCTGCAAGAAGACACTCTAATATCAGTGGAGATCAACGCTCAGTGGATGGACTGTCTGTGCGTCCTGTGCAAAAAAACAACATTTGTTTTATGGTCTTAGAATCGCCAGCAGTTAAATGCTGCAACTACCACATCACGTACTGATACAGTTTTGAGATGCACTCGTGTGTTCATAAACCAGTTTTAAACAGCCGGAAGGTTGATGTAGAAATTGCATTATAGTGGGTTTACAAGTTAGAGTGATGCAACAAGCCAGTTTTCAGACTCCGTGATCTCGACTTTCTGCCTTTGATCACTCATTAATCAGATTTTACACAGAGCGCAATTATACATTTTTAAGTTAATATTTAGGGATTACTGTTAATCGACCCACTATTGCCGAAGCAGATGAAAGTGAGTTTTACTCATGACTCAAGCAGTTTTGCCTTTGATTAAAATGAATTCACATAACCTCTCACATTTAACTTCAGACTTCCCCCAGTGCAATTCTTAGTTCATCAATACACAAACAGTAGTTTAGCACTATAGTTTTTTCAAAGGTTATTGTTTTGCCAAGACCCAAGCTAGGCCAATGTGTATCATTCTCTTAATAAACCTGATTTTAATTAAATCTGTGCTGAAAGAAATAAAAACTGTAAAAAGTAATTTTATCATTTATTTTCTTTTAAGTACAAACAATCTTCATAAATATTTCCCTTGGGACCTGTAACCAAATGAGCAAATAATTGCTTTTAATTTTAAAAATATGCAGGTAAACACCCATTTACATAAATACAGACATTTACATATTTTCTGTGCTGTGCTGCCATTTTATTCATTATTTGTACAGTTTATTCAGTTAATGTAAGATGGCTGCAAATCAAAGTGTCAAATATCATTTATAAAACACTTTGTTTTCATAACTGAAAAAGTTGATTTAGACATAAATAAAAATCACAATCATCTAAAATCATATTTTAGGGGAGTTTTCATTGCACATGATTGCCAAGAAAAGCATTTTTTTCCTATTATGATATTCATGAAATGTACAGGAAAAAGAGACATATCTCAATAAATATAAAAATATTACAGTGTATAGCTGGCTACAATAAACCACCTGACATCACATGTGGTATTTTTGCAGTGGTACAGTGATATGCATATGTAAACATTTTCATTTTCCAAAAGGTATGCCGTTTTTCTCTTTAGGGACATATTTGAATAGTGCTTGTAAAAATGAATCATTAATAAATAGTTAAATAAAGATATCAACAGCTCTATGAATCTGGCCTTTCTCTTGCTGCTGTTAAGTTCATAATTTCATTGTGCTCCACAACTGTAACCTTGTTAAGGCCTTAAATAGGTCTTGAGAAAACACAATGTTTCACAACGCACAGCGTTGTTTTAATGCTATTTTGTTCCCCCTAGGTAGTACTCTTCTTATTAGACTAGGAGTGGTAGCGTTTTTACAAACTCTGAGAATGTAATAAATGTGTCCGCTTAACCTATTCTTCTATTACAACTTGCACGGAGCGGCTAATCGCGGTCTGTTCACTACCTTTTGCCAATCTCATTTTGTCTGAGGAACTGAATGTTGTTGACGCTGTCGGCTAGCTCAGGATACTGCTCCACCGACAGCACGTAGTATCCATCGTAGCCCTGCACTCGTCCAGTGCTGAGAAGCTGCCTCTTCTCTCCCTCAGTCCATAAACGAGATCCTTCCTCTCCGTTTCGTACCCGCTGCTGCTCTTGTGCCCACGAGACGGCGAGAGCCCTCTGTCGGGCCAACTCTAAAACACGCACTCGTTCCTCATCCAGAGACGCCCCGTAGCGCACGTGCAGGGTGAGAGCCCCCCTCTGAAACTCCACATCTGCGAAGCGCCGGGTACGGCCACCTAGCACAGCTGTTGACTGCGACACCGTCACGTTCACCGCGTTCTCAAGTTCTTTCCGTCCGCTAGTAAGCCGCAGCGCCGCCAGGTCCGCTTCAGGAGAATTCATTTTAACAAAGAAGTGCGTGTCTCTGCCGTCTATGATAAAGTGCAAGTCTTTCAAGTAAAGTGCGCCATTGAGGATGTTGGCAACCTTGACGCAATCCTCATTAGCCAGGCTTAGTGCACGAGTTATCACGATGCCCTTGTAAAGGGCCAGCATGATCCCGCGACCTATCAATGAATCGCTTGAGGCAAACCACAGCCAGGGTTTATCAGCCCTTTGGCTATGGCCGAACTCAACCTGTGGCAGATCCCCAAATGTTAGAAATGCTTCAGCTTGTCGGATGACATGCTGCTGGACTGCAAAGCTGGCCTACAAAAGAAGATGATACACATTTTATAGAAATGCGTGGCTCTACTTTCTAGTTTTATATAGTGAAAAAATCTTAGAAGGAATACTACAAGATCTAAAAAAATAAAACCCAACAAAAAAGGATTATAAAATGTATTTTACATTTCTTTTTAGGACATTATTATTATTATTATTATATTTATTACAATCCTGATACCTGATATTAATAGAAAATAAGATTAAATTGAAGATGTAATGATACCAGAAAAATTATGTCAGGTTATTAATGATGCAAAATAATCTTCTAATTCTATTAGTATTTACATTCTACAGTTTAAGTTTTTATTAATATTTTGAATTAGTTTATGTTAATATATTTCATCTTAATTGTACTTAAACTAATATTTCACCTAAAAATTTAATTTCTATAATCATTTAACTCCATAGTAGGAAAAATATATAGGCCTATTATGGAAGCCAATAGTGACCCAAAACAGCCTGGATACAAACTTTCTTCAAAATCTCTTCATTTGTGTTCGGCAGAACTAAAACCTTCATACAGGTTTGGAACTACTCGAGGGTGAATAAGAATTTCATTTTACAAAGACAGAATTTAAAATTCTGTAAATCTCTCAGGAGCTCTGTCAAAAACAGGTTGGTTTTGGCCAGTCATTAATAATTTTTTGGTGCTACATAAGGCTAAATACATTGTGATGTTAGGTGCCAGAATCTGCATAATACAGGATACAAGGTAGAAATATGATCAGATACCACAATGTCCGATGAGTGTCTATGTACAACTAACTTCACCCACCTACATTTGATTGGGATAGTTAACACTAAAAAAGACGGCTTTAAATGTCAGCTCCTGTGGCATACATGGTAAAGCACATAGCTCGGTATTTTTGATCTACATATCCAATTAAAATGAAAGAAATAATTAAAAAGTTGAAAATAAAGGTTTTGGGTGGGAGTAGTGTGGGTGAAGGGAAGGGTTTATTGTCCAAATATTGTCTCCCATCCATTTATTAATTTGAATTAAAATGATAATTTACCCTCAATACGTTATTATTGCATACTAATACATTCATAATAATAATAATAAGCTACTACAACACTGAGGTGCAGAATTGCACTGTTTGCAGTATAAATATCATCAAATCTTGCTATTTTGACAGTGCTAGTCCATTGCTATTTGCACTTAGTGTAAATAACCTCTATCACTATTTACACTTTTAATTAAAATAGTTTTAATCATATAATTTAATTAACATTTATTTTTTATCAGCATAGTTTTAATCAACTATAATAACCCTTTATGCTAGTAAGTGAAGACACTGATCCAAAAATAAACTTACTGTAAGGTCGTCCCACATTTGACTTTTGGCCAGTTCGTAGGAGGCTTGTGTCATCTCAGAAATGGGGACAGGGAAACCCGGGATACTATTATGGAGATGAAATCCAAATGTGACCAGCCAGCTGTTCACATCTGTAGCAAATATCAATGAATAAATTTAAAATCATAATTTGCATGGGGGAAATGTGCAATGTATAGATATATTACTTGCAGAACTTATTTCAGTAAAATTTTCATGCAGTGAATCCATGCCATACCTGTTAAGTAGTCTCGAACTTTCTGCACTTTACTTATAGGATTGTTGTTTCGGAACATATAGAGATTGAAAGGCCCTGGGTTCTTGCTGATTTTCTCCCACTGCATGAAATCAGGTGCATTCCAGCGACCCGACATGATGTCATAATCCCGCACTCCAAAATGAAGTAGTTTTGTTAGAGGGTCATAAAGTCCTCCATGAAACCCAATCACCAACTGGATATCAGGATTGGAGTCTGAGGAGACTTCGCCGTAAGCTGTATAATGAACCTGTTTGAGGAGGGCACCATCGCTGCCGAAGACAGCCAGTGGCGTTCCAATGTTATCACAGGCAATGTAGAACTCCGCCCCACTGCTGATCTCCATTGCAAAGAGATGTCCCTGCAGGTCGTAGTATAGAGAGGTAATCTGTGAACTGGAATGGTTGTAGACATGCGTTATCCTGCTTGGGTAGCTCAGATCAGCATAGAAGAACTGCAGATGTTGTCCCATGCTGGACTTTGTGGAGACTCTTCTTCCCAAACCATCGTAACGGTACTGGACTGACCAGCCACTGGATTTACTGTAAACACGTTCCAGGTGGCCGTTGGAGTTGTACCTGAAGATCTCAGAGCCTCTCTGGCGAAGAAACCCATCTTCGTCCAACTCGTACTGCAGGTCTCCTAGACGAGTTATGCGGTCTCGTAGATCATAGCGTAGAGGCATGATTCGCGCACTGTTTGCTGGACTCAGCAGGTGGATGTTCCCGTTTAAGTCATAGCTGTAGCGCCATGTCATTTTCTCATTGAGGTAGACGGTCTGCAGCTGTCCGTCCACGTCGTATTCATAGCTATACTTGGTTGCATTGGCGAACGGGCCAATCTTCATCTCCCGCTTGGTGACTCGTCCCATGTCGTCATACTGAACCGTGATCCAGAAGAGCAGAGAACGGAAGAGCTCGTACTGAATCTCTCGAACCCGACCATGCCCGTCAAAGTGTTTGGTGTAAGTCATGACAGAGGTAGAGATGATCTGGTTGATGTCATAATAGATGACGCCAAATTTGCCGAACTGCTCTACCTTCCCTGAGATGTCATCATACTGATACAGATCAATAGGCAAGGGGGTTTCATTGATGACCCCCTGAATACTGGTCACGCGCAGACTACTGTCGTAAGCGTAGTCGAAGCGAGCGTTTACCATCCCGTCCTCGCTGAAGCGGTAGATCTGCCGGTCTACCAGCGGGCCGAGCTGCCTGTATCTAATGGTGCATATAAAACCCTCACTCTGCAGATTGACCGTCTTCAGCACACCTGCCGTCTCGTCGTAGGTGAAGCTGACGCGAGTGCTGTCGTACAGAACCTCAGAGAGTTTGTTGTGCCAGCGGTACCGGTAAAGGACTCTCCGTCCCGTGCCCAGCTGTGCCACTCTCAGGAGCCTCCCGTCCTCACTGTAGTCTACAGCGACGGAAGCATTGCTCTCTGGCATATGGTAAAGGTTGCGGTAGTAAGACACAGAGCGTATGGTCTCCATAGTGTATCGTGCCACACTAGGCATAGTGACTGCAGAAAGGCCTCCCTGAGGGTCATATTCAAAGACATACTGCCGCTGACTCGCCAGTATCAGGACAGTGGACTAGAATGAGAAGAAAACAAGTTGCATGAACCAGGGGAATTGTTGTTTAACCTTAATAGAGTACATTCGTTTTTGGTTTTAATAGGCATAGTTCACCCCAATATTTAAATTCTTCATCATTTACTGGCCTATATTTCATTTGTTGTCACCTTTTATCCACCTTATTAATAAAAACAGAAGTAATCCAATGGCTGAGACTTCAGGTTCATTAGCTGCTACAGGGAAATATCGAAAAGAAAAACAACGTGGAGTAAACGGTAAAACTGTTTGCATTACAAACCAGTGTGTTCATAATTAAGATGATACACTAAAATAATATGGTAAGACACAAATTTGCAGTATCAAGCAGCAAAACAAATGGTTTTGTACAGCTAAAAATAGCTGCAAGACTTAAAGCAAGACCCATAAATGTACAAATGACCACGCCCATTTTTCCATGAAGAATAAGGTAGATAGAAAGAAGACTTTCTAATAAAAAGTCAAAAGGGTGAAATGATTCTAGCATGCTTTTTGATTCTTGTTAAAGTGCTATTCCACCCCAAATAAACGTTTAATCACTTACCCCCATGTTGTTCCAAACCTGTAAAAGCTTTGTTCATCTTCAGAACACAATATTTATTTGGGCACAAATAGTGTACTCGGTTCTTATCCTTGCATTGTGGCTAAAACAGAAGAGGTACACTGTGTGTATCCAACCAAGCTTTTAGGGGTTCGGAACGATATGGGGGTAAGTAAATAATGGCAAAATTTTCATTGTGGGGTGGAGTAACCCTTTATTCTTAATGGTCCACTTTTTAGGAAAAAAATAGCTTGGGTGTAAATGCAAAATGTGTTCTTTTTTGTCCCATGGAAGAAAAAACATCACGTGTAGGGTGTGTATTAAAAAGGTTGCACTGAGCAAAAGTGATTAAGTCAAAAAAGCTTTACATTGGTGTTTAACAGTTTATATGTGGCAGAGTGTACTGACAAAGCTCTCGAGGTCTACTGCAAATCACATCCATCACTAAAAGCAATTTCCACTGGCCTGTACCTTCTCCAGATAAGTGTAGCTCCAGGTCTTCCCATCAGGAAATGTTCTGGAAAGGAGACGGCCTTGTCCATCATATTCTGCCCTTTCTGAGACGGAGCCCCAGTGGATGGCACTCAACTGCCCATTGCTATTGCGGGTGAGGTTGACAGGCAGCAGCTTGCTACTTGGCATCCAGAGAGTAGGCTGACCTGCTGTGTCATAACCAATCTTCAGAAGGAATTTACGGTGATCATCATAGATCTTTTCAATCCTCAGCGCTCGGTCGTAATCAACAGACAAAATGTTCCGTCCATTTACCTTGAAGTGCAGGCAAACGAGAGACACAAAATTGGTATGGCAACAGCGAAATGGCAGAAAATTGGCTAGAAAATTGGCAGATTTTATTTCATCTGTTACAGTTGCCTTGGTTTCCGTCAGAAAATTTGACCTGAATTCATGAGTCTCGTGATTAATAATGGAACTTTATAAAACTAAAGTGGCTAAGTGGCACGTTCAAACTAATAAATCACCTTTCAACGTGGGCAACATCAATGTTAGAATAGATTTGTTTAACCACTGTAAACTTGTGACTTTTTTAAACTCCTACATTAGCTGGGTGCCATCTTCCTGCAAAACTTTCTTAATCGATTTAATTAGCAAGAATTCACATAGAAATAAAAACAAAGCAAGAAAACTTGCATACTTTTTAATTAGCTTACTGTGCCAGATCACATTTTCGTTCTACAGTATACAAAAAGTATAGAAAGGAACCTTGCTTGATTTTTAAATAGCCTATTATTACTAAGGTCATGTGAGCCTCACGCCAGATGCCGAGTGTTTTGTGCTACAATATGGATAATAGATTTAAGAACCAATTTATCCTGTGGTTTCTTTTACCTAAGGATATTTTGAAACCATTTCTTTGTCCTCTATAATTGAACTTTATTACGTACTCGTAACTTGCGTCCGAACACTGTGACCTTTGTCCTTGTCTGCTCTTTTCGAAAGCGCCATTCTACCAAGTTTTGCCCACTGTCATCCGGCAGGGTCATGTTTCTTCGTGCCAGTGTAGGGGAGGATGCACCTGCCAGAATGTGTGGCTCGGTCTGGTAGTGAGTGTTCATTCCATTGGCGTATAGAATCCACAAGGAACGGTCGTAACCAATCACATAGTTGTTCTTCAGCTGATCTGCAAATAAAAAAACACAATATAAGTGACACAAGCAGAAAAGCTAGAAAAAAATAATAATAACATGAGGACATAAGGCTTACCTTGGTGTAACGTAAGGACATTTTGAATTGCTGACTGGTTCGTAGTTATGGTTGCAGCTTCATCTCGTTCAAAACATTCTCTTTCTACTGTAGAGACAGTATCCATGTCATAGGCCAGACTGGTCACCACTCCAGTAGGAAAAGTTACATTGGTTAGTCTTCCCTCTGTGTCATAGCTGAGAGAGAGAGAGGGATGTTAAAAAGCAGCATTCAATGCAATATGAATATGCATTTTTCTACTGGTCTATCAGTCTTAACATCTAGATCACTTCTGTGTTGGTAAGTTGTTCCTTAGAAATGGTTCTGGGCCTCTTTTAGATATCTTGGATTTTTTGCCAATTTCTCATCCTCCAGGTGTCTTAGAAAAGTAACAGTAGATTTTATGTATCATGTCTGCAGCTAGAGCTGGGTAGTAATCTGGATCACGTAATCAGATTCCAAAAAAATTACATTTTAAAATACTTAGAATCAGATTAAAGTTACTTTCCATTGATTACATGAGTCATTCCAGCTGGAATCATCAGATTTTGGAAATGTTACCCACCTGACCTACTCAGATTTGTCTCAGAAAAATCAAGGTGATGGGTAATATGCCCAATAGATCATATACAAAATTTCTCTTCTGTGCATACTTTTTCCACAAAAAATCTGTAACCAAAAAGTTTTTTTTTTTGTTTTTTTTTTTTTTTTTAAAC
>JAUMHP010000065.1:11569938-11587814 GCA_032361065.1 Enteromius trimaculatus
TTAATATTTCAACATCCATAAGCCTCTATTGTCTGATGTCAAAGGATGTGAAAGACATGGTTCACATCAGAGCATTTACCAAGTTTGATGCTTATACATTGAAAATTGAGGTTTCTATGGACATCTGAAACCCCTTAAAGAAAAGTAGATCAGGTGTAAATTCAGTAACAATGCTGTGAGTTGTAATTCATGCAGTTCTGGACTAGGACTCTTAGCCCAGGAAATGTCATGGACCTGGCACAACTAGTTCTGGAGATATTTCAGTCTGAACATGGTCACTCAGACTGTGATGCCAAAATGGGGTAAAACAAACAAACATTTTTTACAGATTTTTTGTTAAAAAAAAACAAACAAAAAAACGAATGCACAGTACATATCTGAAATGTTGTATATGATCTATTGGGCATATTGCCCATCACATTGATTTTTTTCTGACAAATCTGAGGGGGTCAGGTGGGGACCATTTGATGATTCCAGCTGGAATGACCCACATATTATTCACACAATCATAATTTATTGATTCGCCATCGTTCCTCTTTTTCATCATTTAAATGTTTGTGAGCATTAATACAAAGGCCATTCATTAATCTGGTAGCTGCAAAGCATGTGACCACTGGACTTAATAATTTAAGATAATTTAAGAAATTATTCAACACTGTATCAAGTACTGATGAACAATTTATTTGAATTATTTAATAGTAGGATATGTTATGTTTGTTCACATTATTTCTTATTGTATAAGAAATTCTTATTATGTAATGCAAGAATTCCTAGTATTTTTTTGTCATCTGAAAATCTTTCACCAAATATATTTACATGAAGTATCCCTGAGATTTAATAATTGTAGTGTTGCACTTTTATGATTTAATTGATTATCACCTTGTAATTATTGATGTAAGGTGTACTTGTAGGTGAACTTGTACACGTGTCGCTAATTACCGCGAATGGAATATATTTTCTTACTCTGTTTTTAAACATTGATGTGGTACCAGATTAACATATTTATATCATAATTGATTATGATTATGTTACTAATCACATTTTCTACAATGTAATTTAGAATCCATAACAATTTGTAAATTATCTACCCAGCTCTATCTGCAGCCTGAATGGCGTTGGATGAATACAAGCCAATTTAATATTTGTTCAAATTGCTGACCCTAAATTTGATCAATAATAGCAATGTTTGCCCTGGCAAGCGAAGTGTAGCAAGCAGAAACGCTCAAACACTCTTACTCGTAGAATGTTGTCCATCCATTGGCAGTGCTTTTGGTTGCCAGGAGACCACTGTTGCCATGGTAAGTTAGCAGCACCTGTTCACGCCCCTGTGTGCCAAGGGTCTTCAGCCCACCACTTGAGCCTACAGTTAGCCAAATAACCTGGTTGTCAGGTGCAACGATGCGGACAGGAAGGCGGCTGGCATCCCGGCGAATCCGTAGCGTGTTCCCATGACTGTCAGCCACCGAGGTCAGATCTCCCTCATTGCTGTAGCTGAAGTTATATTTGAAGTCTCCAGTGATCAGGTTGGCCGTGTGCTGGTGCGTGCCATTGCTGTCAAACATGTACACTTCCTGCTCGGCAGACGATGCCACTTCATGTAAGCCCATGCTGTTAAGTGCAGGCTTGTTTTTTCCTATCACCCGAATGCGAATGTTTCCCAGGTCAGCTACATACAGGGTTCCATCCGGAGCTGCCACGAGAGAGGATGGCCCATTCAGCCGGGCGTCTTTAGCGAAGCCGTCTCCTGTTAGGTAACAATCACAGTTGACATCGGTCTTGCAGTCACAGTCTGAAGGCGCCCCCGCCAGGTGAGAGATCTCGCCATCTGCTGCCACGCTGCGTATGCGGCTCATCTTCCTCTCGTCTGTCTCCGCGATGTGCAGCTCTCCAGTGAAAGAGACAGCGATGGCGCTTGGGGATTCCAGATGGGTATGCGTGGCTCGCTGTGTTTCTGTCACCAAGATGTCTGTAGAAGGCATGGGGCAGTGAAGGGGTCTGCCCGCTGCCACGCTGACCTGCCCCTCCTCAGTGATCCGCAAAACCACACTGCCATCCAGCACAAACAATGAGTTATCCATCGGACTAACCGTCAGATCCGTCGGCCACTCTAAAGACACCTATAGCCAGATAAGAAGATTTAAATAAAGTTATAGTTTATATATAAATCCACTTCCATTTTGTGAGACAGATATTCGTGAATATAATTTTTACGCTACCCACATACATAATAGTTTTGTAATACATTAAGATTTCAAGCTGTAAAATTATGTTAGCATTAATGCAATAGCTTAAAAAACGACAATTAAGATTTAATTTTTTTTACAGCATATAAATCTCTATATCGAATAGTATTTTCAACGTAATATCATTTTAATATATTAAAATAAAAAGTAGAAATTAACATCAGTTAACTTGTCTTGAACAAACAACTGAACTGTTTTTAATTAAAAATATTCACCTAAAAAAAATACATTTATTTTTAATTATTTAAATATTGATATATATATATATTATATATATGCCGGTTTCACACTGCATGCATAAGTAGCGCATAAGCGGTGCAAATGCAGAGCAGCCAATTGTGCTTTCATTCATCGTTTGTCACGCGCAGCTGAACCGCGGCTTGTACTGTAGGAGGCTATAGACAAGCATCTCATTCCTGTCGTATTTTCCAGCTTTCTTCTCCGAAAACTGTGTGCCATGTGCTTTGATTTATGTCATTGCCAGCATGCTTTGTTATGCGACTGTCTACATTATTCTATATACTTCTGCTCTGCTCCTGCTACGCTCTGCTGTGCCGCCCCTGCATGCTGTGTGAAAGCTCTCATCCGTTAACATGGGCGCCGGAAAAAATATACGCGCTGCTTACTCGTGCAGTGTGAAACCGGCTAAAGTCATCATAGCTTGCATAGTATAGACCCAGCTCCCAACCCAACTTTGTGAATAGATTAACGGCGATATTTTTTTTTGTCTTGCATTAACGCAGCACGTTAACACCGGTAACAGCCCACCACTAATATATATATATATATATATATATGTGTGTGTGTATGTGTATTCACTTAATATTAACCTAGACCAATAAATTATTATAATTTTGTTCACTTATTTCTAATTTTATTTTTGTCTATTGTTAGTTTATAATGCTGATGCATTTATGGCGTTGTGTTAACAAAGTTATCAAAAATGGTTCTATGGAATCACTGCAAAAACACCCAATTGGAACAGCATTTTTAAGATTGTCTTGTAAACTGTTATTAATATGTATTTTGTGAATTTTGAGTTAAATGTCTGTTTAAAACATTTTATATTCCCCATAATGTGTTTTATAGAGCATATCGACCATTGGCCTTCCCATTCTACGACAGATCTTGGCATCAGTATAGTATACAAAACACCTGAAACATGTACTAAGACCAAAAGGTGGTCAATTTAGGTCCCTCTATAAGTCATGATAAAGGACATGAGTGTGCTGAATTGAGCAATTTTGACTTTTCACCTGATGGACATCCATAACAGAGTCGCAGCTCAGGGGGCGAGCAGAGGCAAGGTCATTAGACCCCAGCAGGGTGGAGATGATGCCATTCTGATCCACCTTCCGGATCACGGTCCCATCCACAAAGTAGATCAGTCCGTTTTTGTCGACGGCGATCCCTGGAGAGAAAAGAGGAAGGAACGAAATGTGCGGGTCACACAGCTGTGCTCTTTGCTTGCCTGATCCAGGCAGCGGGTACATGTGTCGTGTTTGGCTTCCCATTATTCAGGTCACTGCAGAAAGCATCGCCCTCAATTATTCACATCTTGCCTCCCACTGCTGAATTATTTCTTAAGGAGAAAGTGGAATAGGATGTATTAAAACATCCCTCCCTCCCTCTAGCATTTCAGCCTGTGTTCGCACTCTCTCACTCCGTCTCAGTCGGTCCACAAGTCTGCTCAGGGTATTTGACAAAAGAATGGAGCATCAAACCCACTTTTAAACCCAAATTGTGAAAGTGTGGGTTGCTATAGTAACTGCCGCTTGGAAAATGCGTGCCTAGCTGAGTGGTAGCACGGAGAGAGTTTGTGTGCCTGACGAAAACAGTGAAGTGAACTGACGTTATAGCAGAAATCTCAGTCCCAACCGAGGAAAATGCATGTATGCATCAATGCCTCAGACTTTTTTTATAGTTGCGACAGCCAGAATGTAGATCTCTTTGCACATCCCATCAATTCAGCACTTTACATACCCGTCTATACAGGAAACATGATACCTAATGTATCCATCATTCAGTGCGTGCATTCGTGTGTGAATGACATTTTATTGAAAAACAATGAAAACATCTCTTTTTCTGCATGACGAGATTATATGCTGAAATAGGTTGTCTATATTCACCAGACAAGTGTGATGTTTTATAATTTATGTCTGTGAAGTCACGATTCGTTCGAAGCAGCTTCATCAATCCGTTGTGTCTGGCTCAGTCAAATAATTTAGTACCTATCCCAGGGCTGTCAGTTCCCATTTCCCTCGTTGAAGCGCCAATCAAAAACCTCACTACATAATACAGTGTTAAAAGCTCACAGAGCTTTGGGATGATCTTTCATGTCAATCAAAGTGTGTCGTACGCCTCAGAAGATTCATCAGAGCCGTTTTAGAAGCTTGAAGGAGCTATGTTTCTCAGCTCCTTTCTTGAGAAGAATGCATGACCTCTTTTGATTGTCAGTTTTAATGATCCTTTAATTATACCTTTGGGTCCCGTGAGGAGGGCCTCGGTGGCCGGTCCTCCATCTCCACACTGAGTTTCGTCAAAAGGCAGACAGTGATCTCCGGTTCCCGCCACCACCTCCACGTTCTGCTGGAACTCTGAGCCAGCCTTGGGTGCCTGCGGGCTGTAGATGCGTCTGGAGTTGGTGTCGGATACATAGAGCCGCCCCGTCACGGGATCCGTGGTCAGGTAGTAGCGGTGAGCAGGATTGTTACTTGGGGAGAGACATAAACAGTGGGAGTTATGAGCAAAGACATTAGTCTGCTGTCAAGCCGAGCCAGCGCAACTCATAAATTATTGGTCTGACATTGCAATTGGAGATGGCAGATGAAATGAGAGACTGATTAGAATATTAATATCATTAAAGACGTTGAGAGAATCGCAGCATGTTTTTTCACATCTATCAAAAGGGTGTGAGCTCCTGACAGATGGGAAAAAGAAAAAAAAAGAATGTGTGAAAGGGAAGTAAATGTGATGTGACTGGAACGTATTTGTGGAGGCTGCAATGACGACTTCAAGACTGCCAGATCATTTCAATCATTCCTGTTCCCTTGCGGGGAAAGGTTCTCTGCGATGCGGTGATGATATGCATATCTTAATGACTGTCAACAACTGATGGCTTTTCAGAACGCTACGCTTATTTGCATTCATTAATTCTGTCTCCCAATCAGCCGGCTCCTTTCTGAATGAGTTAGTGTGGCCCCTCCAGACATGCCGTTAGTGGTTAAATGACCAGTCGAGTCGAGAGGTTGTGCATGATGGTGTGGAGATCTGTGACCTTCTCCTCTGGGATCAGGCAAATCTTTTCACGTTTTGTCAGAGGGCGTTTTAGGGCTACTCTTGCACACCGAGCGTACTCTATTCAATCGATATCCGGGACTGTTTGGAAACCAATTCACACTCGGAGACACTGGCCTGTGTAAAATCCAAATGTGAAAATGTGAAACAGTGGTGGTACTTTCAGCTAAAGGCCCGGAGTGTTGCCCACTGCATCATAATCCAAAGTCCTATAACATGACTTCAATAAATCTTTTAGACAGTGAGAAAAGGTGATGTGCAAACATTTCTCATAAAATGTGCCTAGACATCATCTGGGATTAGTATCAAACCTGGGTTAGTTTTGTACAGACGCCCTTTGGACATTTCATTCAATTTAAACAAGTGCTCAAAAGAGGGATGTTTGTTGAACGTTAGCCATCTTAAATATGCATGTCATTTAAAACACATCAGCATAGTGTTGACATTTACTAAATGTAACTTACCTGTGTCTGAAATCCTTATTTCTTTAGGAAGTTTGAAAAAAGGAGGAAAACATATAGTAAGAACATAGTATGACATAAATAGTATACACTTATTTTATTGTCCATCAAATTCTGATGATTACAGTATATAGGCTGATTCTTCACAATCCTGTACTGAGGTTACAATACCTCTAGAATTAGTCCTTAACACTGTTTCCATGTCATTTGTATAGTATTTTAGTATTTATTATTTTGATTAGTTTTTTTAAAAATTGTTAGATTTGATTATCAATATTTTAATATTTTGAGCTCTGATTTTTTTTAGTTTTTTATATATATATATATATTTTTTTTTTTTTTTTTTACTTGCCGGAGCAAAGTTTATTTTGTTAACATTTCAAGTTTTCTTGTATATGTTTATTAGGGCTGTCAACGTTCACACGTTAACGCATTAATATTTTTTATATAAAAGAACGGAGATTAGGTGGTCGTAATATCACAAACAACATGAGTTATAGCTTGCATGTTAAAGTTTTTACACAGCAGAAACAAACATGACAACAACCACTAAAGATTATAAAAAAACTACATTTGGATATTGTCACATATGAAATGCTATAAATGGCTATAGGCTATAAATAGCATATTTCAACAACGACCAAATTCCACACGTTATTGCAAAAGGATATTATTTCACACACAATGGTGGTTTAGCTATAAAATGGGGGTTTTAGAGTAAAAACAGAAGAATAATGATAAATGTATATTAAGGATAATATGGCTGAGGTGTGAAGGTTCTGTTTCTTTAAACTAGCATGTATAGGATTACACATTTTTAAAAGGTTATGTATATTGTGATTTACCTTCTGAGAGCAGACAGCCCAAGCCCTGAGACAGTAACCTTTTGTCTTTATGTAGTTCCTAAACATCTGGCAGGTTTTCCCAAGTTAAGTGTGAAGTCTAAGCTCAAGATACAACTGTGCCTTTTGTTTAACACCTTTTCATTTGAATGACACTTGTATGCTAAATAGATCAAGGCTTGGAAAAATCTTTTACTGGGCTGCTTTCCTGTACCACATTTGCATGCCTTGTTTAGATTGATTCCACCTCTATGTACTCCTCCCACTTCAAACCTATATATTCTGCTGTGCTAAGATTCAGTTAGAGACTACTTTGAGGACTGCAGCGCATGAAGAGGGTTTTCAAAATAAAGAGAAATTCTGCTTCCAAATCCAAAGTCTGTCTCCTGGTCTCTCTTGAAAAAGTTCACAACACGTGTCATGTATTTCTTTATTTCAACACATTTACATCTAAACCCTAGTATTTAAAATTTTCGATTAATCATGATCAATAAGTACATGTAGTCAATTAATATTACTCTGTACTTAAATGTACAATAACACTTTAACAGTGACACCTTCAACTAAAGTGTAACTAAAATTCTGTGTATTTCAAAGAGAGTAGATTTAAAATAAAATAATGTCTTATAACAGAGTTTACCTTTCTAACAGGCTAAAGTGCAATGCTGTCTAAACTTCTTCACATTCATCCCCTTTCAACCACTGCGGCAACAGCTCTCAAAGCTCTGTTTACAAATTCACAGCATTCAATGACAAATTGCAAGACAATTACTGACGGACTTCAAAAATCGCCTGCTGTGAGAATTGGTGTCGCTATTATGCAGAATTTCAAGGCCTCCTTTTTTTGTGGAATATACATTTTTGTGGATTAAAAATAGTTATGCTTTTAGATGTTTTGATATTTAGACGCTGTCTCTCAGCATGCTGTTTCCTCAGGTATTCAGCCAGATTTCCGTTCTGCTAAATCACCCATTCAGTTGTTCTCACTCACCTGAGCTCCATGACACTGGTGACATTGCCTGACGGATAGATGCGTCTGATGTAATTGAAGTCGCCAACAAACAGGCTCCCACCGATGCCCCATGCGAGAGCAACAGGAGCCAGCAGTTTGTTTCCCTCCGCCTGCCCATTACAGCTCGGACAGGAGATGCTTCTGCGTCTGCCATTCCCCATTATGGTGCTGATGATGGGAGGAAGCTGGGAGAGGAAGACGTTCTCCCCATTTCCCTTATACAGGATTCCTAAGACCAGATAGAGTAAGAGAAAAATATATATATAGATTTATTTGTCTTTATCAAAAATAAAGATTTTCACAAAAACCAAAGTCACATAGACCCAAGAAGATAAAATAACTGATACTACTACTACTACTGATACAACTAATACAAAAATAAGACTTAAAGTGCTATTGCAATTGCAATAAAAAAAAAAAAAAAACATTATGCATGAATTTGATTTTGTTTTATACAGAAAAGCAGAGAAATGCTCTTATTATCTGACTTCACTAGCTCAAATGCTTTTGTAATCTATAAAAGGGGTGGAAAAAAAGAGCGGACGCTTTTTTTTCCCTGGCTGTAATGGAAAGGCCTGAGCATATAACTCAACTAAAGATGAAAGTTCCTACCCTGGACATCACTATGAAAAGGGGGCACTTAGTGCTGTGATCTTTCCGAACTTCCGTTAGAAACTCCATTAATGTGGACATTGAAGTAGCACTTTGATGAGGAAGCTCCAAAAAGAATTAAGCTGCTAAAGGCATCTGAGCTACCATAATGAACATTTTCATTAATATGGATGATTAGACTTCAACTTTTGAAATAAATTGAGCACTTCTTGAGCTGTCCAGTTTTAAGCAGAATTACATCTTTGTTATTTGGTTTAATGTTACTGTCCTTTCAATGCAATTTGAAATGAAAATGAGCAGAAGGATAAATATATTTAATCTGTATAATATGAGCTATATGCTATAGTTTGTGTCAATTAACTAAAACGTTATTAAAAAATGTTATTTGTCTAAATTTAAATTAATAACTTACTAGGCGTATTTCCTTAATTATTTTTGCACATAAATGTATTTGTCTCATTATTTCTTTTTCCAGCAACTTTTTTACAACATGTTCAGAAAAAAAGCTTATGCCACACAGTAGCAGTTCTGCTGGAAAAACTATGATTGCATTTTTTAAGGATTACGTGTTGTTTGTGCTGTCGAATCAGAGAAAATCTGTCTCAAATGTGCAATATCCAAAAAAAGAATACGCTCCTCTGGCATTAAATGTAGCAACCGGAGACATTTCGATCACCTGAAAGGTGATTGTCTACTCAGTTGTGTGCTTTATTTTTCAGTCCCTATAGATCTCAGCTTCTAAAACCTTTGATCGTTTCAATCATTTTAACACCACTTTCAGTCCAAGACTGAGCGAGGAGCTTGGGTCATTACAGATAAATATTTCAGTCCTGTAAAAATTTAACTTGTTTCTTTTTGGGGTTGGCTTCAAAGAGGAACTTCAAAGGGAAGTGCCATGCCAAGGGCCATAAATTATTCATACTGAGCAACATGTTAGACTTCCAACACTTGCTTTGGCCTATTAATCACATCAATAACACTGCACTGAACCACACTCCCATTGGCTGGCCACTACAACTCAAGTTCAGTAACAAGTTACCTCAGTGGCTACACACCATTGCCTTTGCTTTGTGATTGGTTCAGAGGCCTTGTTTAATCAAAACTAGGAGTCTGAAACTGTTCGGTTTCAAATGTTTTGTCAAGGCGAAAGCTTGTGCAAGACAAACCAAAGTGTCAGAAGCAGAGCATAGCAGCCTTTTTGACTGTCTTCTAATGGAGGGGATCTATGGCAATCATGGAAATACAGAAAATAAACTAGTTCATGACGTTGTTTTGGTTTTATAGCTTCCAGTACACAGAGACAACAGCAAAACAAAGAGCAGGGGGGTTCCTCCTAAAGTCCACTATCATCTCCACCGATTTGAGCGAGTTGAGCTCCAGGTTATGGAGACTGCGCCAGATAGCCAGCTCTTTAACCTCCTGTCTGTAAGCAGACTCGTCACCATCCTGGATGAGGCCGATGAGTGTGGTGTCGTCTGCAAACTTCAGGAGCTTGACAGAGGGGTCTTTAGAGGTGCAGTCGTTGGTGTACAGGGAGAAGAGCAGTGGGGAGAGAACACAGCTCTGAGGGGCACCAGTGCTATTCATACGGGTGCTGGATGTGCCTTTACCCATTCTCACTAGCTGTTGACTATCTGTCAGAAAGCTGGTGATCCACTGACAGACAGAGCTAGGGACAGACAGCTGGGTTAGTTTGCTCTGCAGGAGTGTTGGGATGATGGTGTTGAAAGCGAAGCTGAAGTCCACAAACAGGTTCCTCATGTAAGTCCCTGGTCTGTTTAGATGTCGCAGGATGTAATGCAGTCCCATATTGACTGCATCATCCACAGACCTGTTTGCACAGTAAGAAAACTGAAGGGGGTCCAGTAAGTGTCCAGTGATACAGTCCTTCAGATAATCCAACACCAAACTCTCAAGAGATTTCATAACCACAGATGTTAGTCTGTAGTCAATGAGTCATGTGATCCTGGTTTTCTTTGGGACGGGGATGATGGGGGAGCATTTGAAGCAGGCAGGGACTTCGCACAGCTCCAGAGATCTGTTGAAGATCTGTGCGAAGATGGGGGCCATCTGCTCAGCACAGGTTTTCAGACAGGCTGGGGTCACACCGTCTGGGCCTGGTGCCTTTCTTCTTTTGTTCTTCCTGAAGACCTGGCACACATCATCTTCTCTAAACTGAAGGGCAGGTGTAGGGGAGATGGGGTTTGATGGAGGTGTTAATGGTTGAGTGAAGAGATGTTCTGGGTGTGGGGTGTTAGACTGGGAGTTTCAAATCTGCAGTCATTCAGTCATTGAATGCAACTCATTCAGGTCTTCAGCAAGTTGTTGATTTGCCTCAGTGCTGGGGGATGATGGTGTCTTGTAGCTAGTGATGGCTTTCAAACCTTTCCACACTGAAGCTGGGTTGTTGGAAATATCTGGATCTGGATCTTCCAACTTTTTAGCATAGCTTCTCTTTGCTGCTTTAATCTCCTTATTCAGTGTGTTTCTGGCCCGATTGTACAAGACTCTGTCCCCTTTCCTGTAGGCGTCCTTTTTGGCCTGATGAAGATGTCTGAGTTTTGCTGTGAACCATGGCTTGTCGTTATTGAATGTTAAATGAGTCCTGGTAGGGATGCATAAATCCTCACAGAAACTGATATATGATGTTACAGTCTCCGTGAGCTCGTCCAGTTTGTTGGTGGCAGCTTCAAAAACACTCCAATCAGTAAGGTTTAAACAGGCTTGTAATGACTGCTCTGTTTCAATGGTCCATCTCTTTACAGTCTTTACTGCAGGTTTAGCAGATTTAAGTTTTTGCCTGTAAGTTCAGAAAGTCCTAAAGCTGCTCTGGGTACGGGGCGATATCCATCCTTAACTGTGGTATAACAGTGATCCAAAATATTACTGTCTCTGGTGAGACATGTAACATGCTGTGTGTATTTTGGTAGCTCACGGGAGAGATTTGCTTTGTTAAAGTCTCAGAGAATGATAGTAACAGAGTCCAGGTGTTGTCGCTCATTCTCTCTGATCAGATCAGCGAGCTTCTGTAATGCAGTGCTCTCATGCGATTGCGGATTAATGTAAAGACTAACGAGAATGAACGAACAAAACTCCTGTGGCAAATAGAATGGCTTACAGTTCATGAAAAGCACACCTAGATCTGGACAGCACATTTTCCTGTGTCTGTACACCACCTTTTGTTGATGTAGAAACGTCCCGCCGCCGTACAATTTCCCCGTTGACTCTCTTAACAGCTGGAATCCCGGCAGAATTAACGTGCTATCCGGCGTCACAGCATTCAGCCAGGTTTCCATGAAACACAGAGCAGCGAAGTGTAAAAAATCTTTGTTTCCCCGGGAAAGCGGGGGAGTTCGTCCATTTTGTTGGGTAGAGAGCAGTGATTCGCCAGATGACTGCTTGGCAGTGCTGTTCGAAATTCGCGTCTGAGTTTCACGAATGCGCCAACTCGCTTCCCCCGTCTGCGCGTCCTGTAACGTTTGATCAGCACCGCCACTCCGCTAACTGTAACGTTCAGCAAAACATCCGAATAAACTAAATCTGGTGAAAGGCCGTGTGGTGTGTTCTGACGAATGTTCGGCAGTTCATCCCTGGTAAAACTGAACAGGAAAAACTAACAAAAACCAGAAAGCAAAACACAGAGGCTGCCATCTGTGGCGCCACCTGGTAACAGAAAGAATATGTGATATATATAACAAAGGTTTAAATGATCTCAGCATTTAGTTCCAGCCATATTGTGTTTACTTTGTGTAGCAGATATTTTATGAGTAAACGTAAAGTCACAAAAATATTGTCACTGAAAGATTGTTTAATTAAACAATATTAGACTGAATAAAAATATAATATAAAATACAATATAAAACAAGAATAAAAAAATTGCATCTTAAGCTACATCTCCTGTTAAAGCATCAGCCATTAAACGCATTCACATTCAGACAGAAGTCGTCTGCTGTAGCATTGCATCTTGAGCTGTTTTGAGCATCCTGCCACGAGCATTGTGGTTTTAATATGGTATGTCATGCTAAAACGTTGCACTCTGTATAGCTGGTTTTGAACAAAAGAAAGCTGAAGAAATGTGAACTTGAAAACAGCCTAATAATACGGGCTGACTAGATGATTTTCAAAATATGTAGATTTGTGCCTATCCTGAATGCACTGTGTCACAGAGGAGACAAATCAAGTGCATCCAGTGCCAAGTCTCATCGGGCATTCCTCTTTTGTGTGATGACTGTCACTTTAGCAGCAAGTGTGGTAAACGGTCATTGGCTGATATCAGCTGTTAATTCACAGAGTGCTTAAATGACCCAAAACCTTCTGCGATTCTGAACTGCATGCGAATGGTGGCTAATGTCTTCCCATGTGAAGCTAAGCAGGGTGCGTAGCAATTTGTTCCTGCTTGATTAGGCCCTGCCATTGATTAATTGATTGAGAGGAGGGCTGGAATGAAGACACAGTCAGAGGGGATCTTGAGAACACCCGGCCCAATAGAAGCTGCTGTTCTTATTCAGAGGTCTACAATGTACCATTAAGTAAGATGAATTGGTCTGGGTGGCTGCTTTTAAGCGTGACTCAACAAAGTCACTGACCTTGACAGCAAGACAAACCAATGACACTTCTCGCTTTCTCAAACTGTGTGATTGCTGCATAGGATTGCCCTAATCTCATTATGCACTGCTCACACTACTTATGAGGCACTGTTCAAATACTAGCAAAGAAAATAATGAACTACTATATCTACAAAGATTTGAGTCTAAGTCCTGTGGAAACCTTGTGCTACAATATCAACATTAACAATATACCGTAAATATTGTAAAAATCAACACAGGCAAAGGCATTGTGGGTGGTTGCCAGGACACAGTGTTTAACAATGTACAATATCTTCATGATACTTTATTCCATAGATATGGTTCAGCTCAGCTCCCTCAGCACAGGTCTATGTGATTTTTCCCATTTGATCATCCCCAAGGAACAATAAAACCAGTTGCTGTCCTCAACAAGCCACACAAATTGTTTGCAATCATTGCAAGAACTACTAATTACATGCCGCGTCACTAAATACATTTAAAGTGCATGTTTTTCATTAGTGTTTGTCATTACCAGGCTGTAAATTGTGGCCTGATTAACTTGTGACTTTATGGCTAGACCTTTAGGTGGGAAGCAGTCAATTTGTTTTGGCCACTCTCAGCTACATGTTAATGTCTATGAAGTTGGAATGTCTATGAAGAAGGAATTTTTTTCTTCAATGTCATCTACAGTAATGCAATGCTTATGCTTATTGATTATTCACTGAGCAAATATGCTGATCAAATAGCAATGGGATAAATAAAACTATTTTGTAAATGTCAAGCAAACAAGCTGAATATCAAATCTTCTAGGTGTTCTGCAGCATTCATAAAGAGGCATCAGACTAAGTCTGCCATATCGGAAAAATTCACCAAAAAGGTTAAGGATTGACACCTTAATGGAGTCCAAAAGTCCAAAAGGAAACTTCTTTCCTAACATCAAACTTTTAGAATTTAACATAAAAAAAATATATTTCAAGGGAACAAATAAAATGAGAAAATAGAAACAGTGAAACATTTTTAATATTTATTCTTCGCTATTTTTGTTTTTATTTTTTATCGAAAAATCTGCAATTTGTTAAGAACGTGAACTAATTTGTACTGATTACAAATGAGTTCTTGCTTTGTTAAAAAGTACAATGCTCTGTGGCTCATTCTCAAATCACGCTGCATGCTGTTTAATCTGTGTTATATTTTATAATATTTATTGTTTGGATTCAAAATAGAGTCATTTTCGTGTTGATATGATAAATATTGAATATTAAGATTGTGATTTAAATATTTAAAGTGAACAAGAGTATGCTTGTGTTATAAGGAAAAGCTCAGCAATGGGATGTAGCTCTTGCTCAAACACATACACATATGCCCAGGCACACAGTTTGCACAGCCGTTGACTGCTGATCAGACCTGTAAGCCATAGATATGAGAGGCTCTGCATTATCAATCAGTGAGACAAATGGGACTGTCAAAGAGAAGATCTCCCTTTGGCAAATTGATTACATTTGTGACATGTTCTTCAGGACAGAATGTTTTCCCATCTCCATCACTTCCCATGCATCGTTTCAGATGTACAGAAGCACGCTAATCGAAAAGATTATAAAGGTGACATGCCCAAATGTGCAAAGCTTTCATCTAATTTACAAAACTCAGATTAAACAGGGTTAGCCAGATTTGTGTTAAGCTCTTTTAAACACTATTCTTCTCTGAGTAAACTTATAAGTCGATGCCTAAGAAGATTATGAGCGTGTAGATAAATGAGTAACCCTGCGTAAAACCACAAACCTGCTAACTGAGTTATGAAAAATAGTCGATCATGTTATGGATTTATATTTAACAGAGCTGAGAGCTCTAGGACAGATGCTCTATGCCTCAGTGCTTTCCATCAGAATATGCAGTTCCCGGGCTTTTTGTTCCATTGCTTTCAACTGTGTCTGTGAGGTTTTTGACAGATTTAGTTCACAAAAACAGCAAAAACAATGCAGTTAATCTTCAATTCAAAGTCTATGAACTTCAGCAGCTAGCAAAAAAAAAAAAAGCTGTATCTAAGCAGTATAAAAATCTAATATTTACCATAACGGATAAAAATATGCCATGGTATCATCTGCACGCATTGAAAATAGTTATAAAAAGGCAAATCAATTAAACGCACCATTAACTAATCAGCATTAACTATAAAATGATAAAATTCGAACACCAAAGCATTTCTATAAAAATGGCCTAATCTAAATGAGCTAATGATATAAGCTATCTCTATATCTCTGAAAATCTCCAATTGGTTTAATCCACTCTGGCGCTTGAGGTGTAAAATGAGAATTTAAGACTTACTGGCGGAAACACTGCTTAAACTAGATAAACTGTCTAGAGGTGCAAGAATAAGGCTTGAGCAGACGGCCATGACCATTTGTTTCGGCAGGTCGTCGGATTAAAGGATGTGGAAATCCCAAGGCCAACTGGGCATTTAGCCAGCAATCAAAAAGAGGCTTAAAATCTTTGGTTCAGGCAAGGAACAATCAGATGTTGTCACACTAACTGTGTGAGAAACAACCTGAGATGGCCTCACCCCAAAAGTGTCTAATTTTGTTTTCATTTAGGGCAATAGGGTGCGATGAAGAGCCGACGACTTCTCCCAAAATGCGCCATTAGATACGACTGCTGGATCCGATTCAAACTGTGCACACATCGTCATTTACCAAGAACAAAAAGATGCCATTATGTGTGTGAATATGGAGATTTAAGCCGGCAGAATGAGCTTCCCTGTCACCCCGTTTCATTATGAAGACAAAGGAACAGGGAAAGTCTGGTGGAATAATGCCACATTTCCATATACATGCTTGTGTTTTAATGGCGCTTTTATTGAATTAAGCTATAAGTATGCATTCTGCGCCTGAAAACTGTATAAAGTTCATTCAGCCAAATCATGTCCCCCATAATGTTGGAGAGCACAGTTCTGACTTGGCAAGCTGTGTTAATGATTCCGATTTAATCTGTCATCACTGTGAGCGATTAGCCCTTTCAAATTCTGCTTTATTATGTGCAAATGAGGCAATGAACCATATTTCATGTTAAGATGAATATTTATGACAATGAGTCCAGGTAGAGGCACTGACCCCTGAATTGGTGAAGGGACATTTCCCGTAAGGTGGTTCCGGTGGGGTTTAATAAACGATTCCTACCGTTTGGCACATCCAAGATGTGATGCTTATCCAGTGTCCATCCGCCCATGCTGGAGGCTTCCAGCTCATATCCTTGCAGCGTGGCTGTCCGCTTTTCCCATAGGATCACATTAAGGCATGATTCATACTCAAAGCCCACGGATACTAAAGAAAAATAAAAGCCAAAAGGAATCTATTATTCTTAAATGTTTTTCAACCTAGTTTAACATATGCTTTGTTTAAATTAATCAGTTAAAAGCTAATATGTTCAACACACATTTACATGCTAATATTTTTTTTGTTATATATATATATATATATATAGGTGACTCACTTGTGTATTGAATGTGATAATTTGATTATGAGAGTGTGCGCATATGGTAAACTGGTACAATAACTATTTCAGAGCAGCTACAATCTTGTAAAGGGAAAAAAATACTTCAGCAAATAGCATGATTACAATGAGACCAGTCGTAGCAACATTTTCCAAATACGCCTGTGACCTTCTAAAAGCTAGTGTTTCTCAGTGCGCTTCATTTGCAGACTAATTATACATGCAAAGAGCAGTCAGCAATATATAGATGGACTAGAAATATGCTGCTGCTTATGCCTTATATTTATTGCTAGAACACAACCGACTGTCAGTTTAGCAAAAGATGGTTAGGATAACGATTAAGCATATGCTGCAAATTCAACAAAATGAGATTGGCTTTTGAACTGTGTGTATTTTCAGCAAGGTTTAAATCATTTTTACATTTTGTGGCAGTATTAATATGAAACCGTTTTATTGTCCTGTATTCGCTGTCCTAAATCCATTAAACAACCGTTCGTTTAGGGTTCGGAGAATATTAAGTTCAACCTTCTGCTCTGGTTAATAATCGGTTTGACTTGTACAATCAGTTTAGAGAGATTCATCTCACCACTGAAATATCTGGGTGAAAAAAGATTCATTTGCTCCTGGTTTAAATCAGTCCAAGTTAATAATATATTCATACACAGAGGGCTTTATATAGATCTGCTTCCTCACATTGTTCCAGTACCTACCTACAGCTTCTGCGAGTCCATAGACTTTCTGGCTGTACGCATCTGTCTTGTCCCAGATAAAGCTGTAAGAGAGCCGGGGTGAAGCTGGGAACTGCTTCTGACACATTCTGCCCTCTACAGCCACCATGAGGTGGACCCGAGCCAAGCCGAAGGGCACAGTGGACTGGGTCAAGATGACCTTCAGAACAGGTTTGTACGCTGAAGCACGTGAACTCAAGTAAATCAAGTCTAAATCACTCCCAGGAATGGCCGTGTGCTCATGAAGAACCTGTGATTAAAAATGTGCATGAGAGAGGAAGGTAACTGCCCGTAGTGTAAATTTCCTTGTGTTCTGTTATCATTTTTATTAAAATTGTCAGATATTTCAAACAGAATGCACTGCTTAGTAAATTCACACTATGAATTCTCTCACTCTGAAATGTTTGGTGTCAGTCAGTTGTTTCGTTTTAGGTCAAATAATGGCAGCCTCGTATAAGAGACTTATTTTAAAAATATTTACAAATCTTACTGACCCCAAAACTTGGCAACCCTGTTTAAAAAAAATGAAGACGCTCTATACACATTCATATTGAAGCTTGTTAAAGGGTTTAAAAGATGATTTTCAAGCATCTTCAGAATGACAGTCATATAAAATAAAGCATTCCCACAAAA
>JAUMHP010000065.1:11588835-11610323 GCA_032361065.1 Enteromius trimaculatus
TAATATTAATAATATAGTATTGCTACAGTAGATGCCAAAATATGGTTCAAGTCAATAATATAATGCAAAACATTTATGTATTATGTAATATCAAAGACTATAGAATACCCGAATGTAAGCTTAGTGAACAGTTTGAGAGAATTTGATGATTTCCAATATGAAGAGATACAGTGGGAGCTGCACTTGGATGCCCGAGAGGTGTTTCAAAGACGGCATTACTTGTCCTAAAGAGACTTTGGTAATATACTTCTATTTATTTAAATAAATCTATACTTCAATTCAGCGAGGATAATTTAAAGTGATAAAAAAGTGTCAGTGAAGATATTTATAATGTTAGGTATATGCTGTTTTTGTGAGCTTTCTAAACATGTAAGAAAACATAAAAACAGAAAGCACCTCAACTATTTTCAAGTTCTTAAAATCTGGACACAAGAATAACTTCTAAAGGCTCACTTGACTCTGAAGACTGGAACATTGGCTGCTGCTTTGTCATAAATTACATTGACAGACATTAACATTTAAATTGTAGTAATATTTCACAACGTGACTGTTTTAGACTGTTTTCTTGATCAAATACAGAACGTAGCTTTGGTGAGCGTAAGAGACTCATTTCAAAAACATTAAAACATCTCCAAACCTATGAACAGTAGTGTATATTTACATAATATTTAAAACATTTTTTTTTTTTTTTTTTAGGAAAGATACAGTTTGTGCCAGAATCTGGCATTGTTTGTGTGGGTGCAGAGGGCATATGAAGGCTAAGTGTGATTCATAATTTCCTGTAATCAAACTCATAAGCGCATGGGTCCTCTCCAAATGACATGGTTTGTTAGCCTCATCAAAGCGCTTGGTTATTGAAGTCTTCCACGTTTCATATCCTCATCTAAAAATGTCTCGGATTCATAAAGCCAATAAAAACAACATCTAAATAACATGACAGTCTTTTATCAGTAGTTCGCTGGCATGCTTAAGATGTTCTATTAGTTGATGAGAGTAGGGGTAGAGATGTGATGTAACTTTTTTGCGTTTGAGGGATTTGGATGAGAGATCTGGAGGTAGCAGTTAGAGCAGGACCTATTTTAATTAGCGTGCTATAGCTAGGAGGTAGGCGCAGATTTGGAAATGAAGGGGCGTCTCTTTGAAGTCGTGCTCTATATGAGCTGCTGACTCCCCTGCCCGGAAGGGGAGAGATGAACGGTGCGGTGACTTTACACACAAACAGACACATCCTTGCAGTGCCACTGCCTTGAAATTCTTCCTAACTGCTTTTCTCAATCCTGTCATGGCTGGGCCACTGTTCCAGACCATCGGCCTTTAAAGCTGTTTCTTTGCCTCTGTTTCCCCTTGGACACGCTTTCTAACCAAGAGCAGACACCAGCACTGAACAAGCATGATTATCTGAAGCCCGTTCCCCTGTGAGCAGGTTTTTAGGAAGGATCTGGATATATAACGGATAATCCCCAACATCAGCCTTCCTCCTTTAGAGATGAAGATCCATCCCTTGAGTATTTTTTTTTCTTCTTTTATTAAACTCTATTGAAGAGAAAATAAAGTTTTTAATGCATTACGGTCATGCCTCAGTTAAAGGCATACGGTCGCCACACATACACATGCAAACTCCCACGCATGTGACCCATGACTCACATTAACTGCTGATTTGAGTGATTCCTGATAATGATGGATAATGACTAAAGGGATTATTATAAAGGTACAAGAAGGTCAGGAAGCCCCAGAATCAGCTCAGAGCTGAAAGTTAAACTCAGCAGACTGCTTTAATCTTGTATAACTACAGTTAAAATGGGGGCTCCCAATTGAACATTTTCACCTTTTTACTGTATGTTTGTGGGTTTAAACCAGCCTTGCATCTTTCACTGACTTAAATTAATTGGTCAGAAAAAAAAAATATATATAAGTATATTTAAATTCTGATATTGTAAAACTTATATAAATATATTCCATTTAAATTATGAATTAAAATATTATGTAGAAATATTCTAAACATATATATATAGAGAGAGAGAGAGAGAGAGAAAGAGAGAGAGAGAATAATGTTATTCATGTAATTATTAGTATAATTTGTCTAGATTTTTTGTTTTATGCAAAAAAACTATATCAAATTGTAATGTGTTACCTTTGAGTGACAGTATCACTGGCATAGGGTTGAGAATGTGCCTGTTTGCATTGATTTGACGACTTGTGTTGGAAGCAGCAAAATGTAAATATGAATTTGCATAAAACTATGCAAAATGGTTTTTCACAGACTATCTTAAGGATAGGTATTAGCATAATTATGTGTTTATGAATCCGCTCTCTGTGTCTGAGTAAAACATATTTGTACGTACATGCCATCCTGTCTGGTGATGGTATAACCCTGCTGGGGGTAATGCAGAAGGGACACATTCACCCCAATCAGTGGAGTGCCGTCACCGGTCACCACCTGTCCTCTCACAACGGACACCAGGCTATTAAATAAACAGACATTCAAAAACACGTGAATATGGCTCTGAGTGAAAACAAAAGGTAGATTAACCAGCTGTTCACAGCACTGAAATTCAAGGTCATAGGCTGTTAAAAAATGATTAGCAGCATTAAATGTAATTTATATATATATATATATATATATATATACACAATTCATAGATTTTACATTTAAAATGTCTATATGTACTATAAGATGTCTTCATTGCACCTGACCTTCCTCTGTCGTTCTGTTTTGATAATCTTAACTGACGTAATTACAGCACAAATTATTTTACCAAGCACCATTTAGTAGCTGACCTGCAATCTCGCATCTTTACACTAATTGTGTGATAATTTCTCACTGTGCGAACAAAAGAAACCTCAGGGCAGATGGGCGGGAAGAGAAGTTTCCTCATCAAGGCATAATCAAAAGCTTCATCAGCCAAATATCAAGTTTTTCTTGACTGCTCCTATTCTAAGGCAGTGAAGACGGGCAGCAATGTTCATATTGTTAACTCTGTCCAAAAACACCAAAGGGCAAAGAACATATTCGCTCAAGATTTCAAATTGAAGAGGTGCAAAGGTGAAGCTCAATTTTTTCACTGGAAAAAGTAATCATTTCCTAAAGTACATGGTGCGTTAGCTTATGGTGCAAATCATACCAACGGTGGATAGCTTTTCCATCTGCAATATGAAAGCAGCAGAAATTAGATAGGACAACATGAAGGCTTCAAAAAAAGGGGAAACTGAAGTTCTGAATTTCTATCAAAAAGAAATTCCCCATGCTGTTAGATCTACAACCACAAAACATTCCAAACACTTTAGGATTGTGGGAAATTTTGTGCAACACATCAAACGACATCACAATTACTTGCATAGCCAAAAGCTATGCACATACATTTTAATATGTTATGCCACTGATAAATAAAACATGAAATAGAGGCATTATCAGGATAATAAGCCATGTGTCTCAGTGAAAAGCTTGGAATGATATAAATATATTAAAGTGGAATTCGTGAAATTTTTAAATAACACTAATTTCCTAAAGCAGCAAAACTAGCTATTTTATGACATCATGAAATATGTTTTAACATTATAAAAAATTGCTTTCTAAGCTAGACGTGTTGGAAGTGTTAAAGGGATAGACCACTCACAAATGGCAATTCTGAGTTCATTTAGTTGAACCTCACAAAAGGAAGCTCAATATTGTGAAAATACTTGATTTTTCTTCTACAATAAAAGTCAAAATGGTCTAAAATAGCATTGGAGTACAACGAGGAAAAAAAGAAATGTTCTTTCGTGGTAATATCCATTTTTGGGTGAAGTATCCCTTCAAGCAACATTTTAGTTCACTGTAGGATAGGTCCCAATACTCTTACTAAATCCAAACCTAGTTGAGTGTTCTTCAGCAGTTCAAGATCTCCTAACCTGCTGTTGAATGTGTTTTCCCCTGGTAGGGTATGTGTGCCCCCCGGAGCTACCAGAAAGCTGACGCGCTGATAGAAGCCATGAGCGTCTGGAGAAGGTGAGCTTAGGTGTTGCATTGTGCTGGGATCTGGAGCCCCGCGGCAATACGTCTGACCCTGACAGGTGCTGTGAATGCAGCAGTCAGGGTCCATACAGTCCACCAAACCATCTAAAATAAAAGCAAAGGACTTTAGACTACATATTCAGTGCTTTGTGTACATTATTAGTACAGAAGTGGGAGCACCGATTGTTTAGCCCCCAACTTCTCATCATTTTCTCACCTCCCTCGTTGTCCTTGCCGTCAGAGCAAAGGGTTTCCATGGCGACATCGCACCCCACCCCTCTCCATCCCGACTGGCAGAGGCAGTGCCATCCGTTCTGGTCCAGAATGCACCTGCCGTTGTTGTTACACAGCCCTGGACAGCTATCTACCGGGACAAATTCATCAGTTATACATACCGACCAATCAGAAGCCTACGGTGTGTCAAAGGGGTGAGGAACTCACCATAAAGAACTGCATAAACATACAGGGGAAAACACGGTGAATGTGTTTTAGTCAATCAAACGTTTGGAACTTGACATTTTAAAGACATTGGACAGGACTCAGGGACAGCTGTAATTTCACATGAAACAGCTGGACAAAATATGTGCTGCTTGAGTATTGTAAAAAACAAAACAAAAAAAACTGAAAAACTATTTTCTGCTCTCCTTTTCCAGGAGAAAGATTAATACATTCAGCTAAAGCTAGGCGAAATGATTTTCAATAAAAAGAAAAAGGGAAAAATACATAAAATAAAATATTTATGAGAAATCTGAGCAGTTCATAAAGTTAAAAAAGAACGTTGTAATGAAAAATACTCGCAAAGTACACATCTAGCAGTGTCCATGTGAATTAACAGCATGCTGAGCTGAACAGCACAAGTGCAGAGAGAGTTTATCAGACAGTACACAGAAGTGCTCCATCATATCCTTTGTCACAGAAAAGTGTGAAGTCAAAGGAAATTATAGAGGAAATGCTAAATTAAGGAGCTTAGCAGCAGCTAAATATTACATTAAGAGACAGTGAGATGTACAACAATGGGGATTTGGGTAATGCGAATGTGTATATGTGCATGGACTGACTGATGATTGTGTGTGTTTCTATGTATGCCTACAGTTACACTGTTTAAAACAGGAAACCTGAAACCGAACACATGTGGGGACACATTAATACACGGTACATAGACATAATGAAAGTCATGCTTGAGAGACAGAGGGGTCAGAGCCACATGCTCTCTTCAGGGCAGCATGACCTTTACCTCTATATCCTATCCAGTCTGCTATCATGAAGAGACATTCAGGGAAAAGAATTAAACATGGGGTGTTATACTGCGGTATGCAGTGATTTAGTGTCATTTTTACAGACAGCCCAGGCAGCCTCTGCTGGATACACACACCTAATATGCTGCGGCTTACCCTCTCCTCAGTAAATATGACATTTCGTGATATTTGCATTGTACTGTTGAAGAGCTCGATTAGAGGAAGGCTCCAATGCTTTTGAAATTAGCTTTTTTTTTTTTATTTTTTTTTACGAAGCAAGGTCTACATTTGTGGATCTGCTTTTCGATTTCATAAATGTTTGCCATCAATGAAAATATGATTAAGGAGGAATTAAAGAAAACTATAATTAAATAAGAGATGCATTTTTATTCCGGACATCACACAAAGTAGAACATGGTTGATGAAAGAAAGCACTGTACCTTTTATTTTGCTGTCCAAAAAGTGAGCTGGAGTGATACAATTAATCAAAGGGAAAGAATGAAAGACGTCATTCAGATTCAAATATATATATATATATATATATACAAACTAGGCAAACTCAGCCAACTGGCAACCTATAATCTGCAACCTGTAATCTCTCATAAGTAGAATTTGAATATGCTACAGTGTATTGATTTGCTGACAATGTTTTTGATTTTAAAATTACTCTCAAGAACTCCATGAATAATTTGACATTTTTCAGGACGCAGAGCTCCTGCTCTCCAAATAATACATTTCCATGACCTTATCAGTCATTTTTTGATTACTGGGTAAAGATGCTCTCAAAATCAAATGAATATTTCAGATTTCTGAACCACTTGTTAAAAAATATAATAAAAAAAATTTGAGCTTTGGCTTTACATAATTTGTAACCTAGAGCAACATTTACCTTATTGTGGTGCAAAAAATCATATTACCATTCAAAAGATAAAGATTTCTTAATGTTTTTGAAAGAAGTATTTTATGCTCACCATGACTGCATTTATTGAATCAAAAGCACAGCAAAAAGTACTATGAATATCAACAGAATGAAAAGATTTAATGCATGCATCCTGAAAAAAAAATATTTAATTTAACAAAAATATCAAAATATTAATGGGCCTTAATTTTTGAACGGTACTATGTATTTAATATAGAAATCTGGACTTTTCCATTTTATTCATTTCTGTTACTTTTTACATCTGAGTTTTCATTGTGAGAACACAGAATAGGATACTTTTAAAAGCTAATATAACAAAATACAAGGTGAACTCACCGATATTGCAGTTTTCTCCCGTCCAACCTTGATGACACTCACACTTCCCCTTTTGACACACGCCGTGCTCCCCACAGTGTGTCTGACACTCCTCCTGTTCACACCCTGCCCCCGACCAGCCGTCCGCACACCGACACACACCTCCAACACACACTCCGTGAGGACTGCAATCGGTTGCACACATTTCTGAAACAAACAGCATTGTGTTTAAGTCATCAAATACAAGCATGCAAGATGTCATAAAAATACACTAAATAAAAATGAACTATTCCTATAACTTGAGCTTTAGCTGAATTTAACTATTAAATATTTAACACATTTATTTACTTTTCACCAAGATTAATACAAGATCAATAATTGTTTTACCGATCCCCTGTTGAAGACCCCTGATCTACATGTTGTCTCATCTTCTTTGGCAAAACAAATAAGAAATTTCATCTCCTTTACAACAGCACCATGCTGAATTATAACTGCTATGACTGAATGCATCTTTGGCACTCTAATTCTCACTGCTGGATTGTATTTGAATGTTGGGGAACAAAATTGGCAGTAATCCTTTGATAGTTTTGTGCTAAAGCCAATGCACAATGGCTCTGAACTTGTCATCCTGCAAGCTGTGACTGCTAACATTTCTGGAGCTCTCCAGAGCATCCATCAACAAATACATTCACACACACACACATGCATTCACACAAGACAGTCTTGTGTGCATTTTCAAGGACAAACGTCTCGTTTACAGACCAACACTGTGCTACTGTAACATTTAGCATCTTCAAAAATAAATTCCATCATTGTGTATAATAGAATCCCTATTTCATCTAAAACCAAATGTAGCCAAAAACATAATTTGGCTCAAAGATTACATTTCAAGGCAACATGAAAGGATTTTTTTTGTTTGTTTGTTTTTTTTCATTTGAATTTAAAAAAATGTGGCTACATGCCAAAGCCAGTTTTGGGGGAGTATATTTAATAGATAATTACTTCCATAAGGCATAACCATATTCTGCAAGTGTCAGCAAACATTACACACGGTGTTATTCTAGAGAGACATCTCAAATTAGGAAGACTTGGGTTCATAGATGGCTCTATGGCAACTTCATTACTCAGTTTATATTATACATTCAATTTACCGTCACCTTAAAATTTCCCAGTGGGCTGTAGACTATTAATCTAAATGAATTAATATGCACACTGAAAAACTGCATCTGCATGTCTGTTTCCAGTCCAACACCGATCTGCATGTATTAAAACAACCTACAGGTCAAGACAAGATCGTAAGATTACATCTGTATGCGTCAGACGGCGCAAGGCATTTAAATTTTCAGTATGTATTTTCTGCATAAATTCATATAAATCAGGCTTTGTCAGCATTGAGATAGAGATTCAGATATAAAAGTATTCAGGCTAGAGATTCAGTTTCCAGACGTGCTGCAACCAGACAGATGTGTGTAGGACCATCTAAATGTGTCTGATGACAGATAATGAGAGGAGCTTAGACTTGGATTGCCCTCATCCACCTTCATTTCTACTAATCATTATGTTCTCATTTCAAAGTGAAGTAAAATGTGGGCAATAATTTAAAATCTCTAGTTTTTCTTCAAAATCTCTAGTTTTTCTTCAATATAGTCTGTCTGGAGTTAGAGACCCAGCGATTGAAAGCAAAATCATGGCTGGTTTCAGTGCGTCTAAACATGCCTGATGCTAGATAACAAGTTCATGCTTAGACCTGGCTTGGCCCCATCCACCTTCATTTCAACTAATAATTATGTCCTTAGAACTATCACCTCAACGACTCCGAAAAACCCACTGAATAACAGCGCCATGGGCAATTTTGATTTTATAAGGCCATGCTGGAGCCAATTTATCAATGCAGGGAAATTACACCGGTGACTTTTTCAAAGTTCTCCACCGCAGCCCAAGGCAACCTCTCAGGCAAGTATGGAATTGGTCTTCCATTAAGCCATTTCTTTGTCAAGCAACTCTCAGAGTGGGAAGAAAGTCCACCTGACAAATAAATAACACATAAAACCTAAAATTGAGTGAAACGTAAGTAAGTCTCTCTGATGTCTTTACAGGGTAGCCCTTTTGCTGTTCCTCTCAAGAGTTTTTCCTCCAGTCGCAAGACCTTGGAGGGTCTGATTAGGTCGCGCTGGCTCTCTGGAATATTAAATTGCTCTAAAAAGGTGAAGGGTTGGTTGATTCATTCAATCTTTTTTTTTTTTTTAACAACCTTCTTTTTCTACACCAGTCGATGTAATCAATTTTTCATTAGCGGCAAGGTGTTTATCTGTTTTTAGCACTTCCAGGTTCCAGCGGGAGGCGGGTCGATCCACACCACACACCCGTTAATTAAAGTTTATTTAATTGAGGTGGAACAGTGGAGGTAATGAAGAGACAAAGCCCCAACTGTGCAAGCAAGTGGACTCCCATTGCTCCCATGGCCAGAGCTGCAGCTAGAAGTTGTCTGACGCTAAGATCAAGAACACTTAGGTGAAAGTAACAGCTTAGTGGCTTTAGTATATCTTAAGCAACTATTTTATATTCTGTAAAAGCTAAAAATTAAATAAAACATTCATGTAGCAGTATTATTCTTATTAAACTGCTAATAGATAAATAGAGGACTTACAAAATTAAAACAATTTGTACAGGAATATAGACTACTGTTTTTTAACCCCAAATTAGCATACGAGTATGATTTATGAATAATGAGGGAGTAATGACTGCAGCTTTGACATCACTGGAAACTAACAATATGCCACATCGTGAATGATTTGATCAAAAATATGCACTCTTGGCGAGCATAAAACATTCAAAAATCCCCCAATATTTGAACAGCAGTCTAAGTATTAATCTAACTTTAGTTCATATATGAACAGATGACTTGTTTCTCTTTCATACTGTAACAGAGCACATAAAACTGAATCTGGGGTGATCTCTGTTTTACTATAACACTTTTTGATAACTGCAGCAGCACATTTATTGTTTTTTTATCACATTTACATTTCAACAATTCCCTTACTACAAAACCACAACCACTTATGATGGCATAATTCCCACAACATTCTCTGAAGAAACAGCCTGACAGCTGCATTTCTGTTTCTTTTCACCAATTACTTGCAGGCATCACAAGGGGAAAGCAAGTCATATCTACTTCTGTAAGATTAGCGTGCAGTATGTGCGTCATGTCTACTGGAAATGCTGACGTGATAGAAAGGTTACTCACAACAGGCTAATCAAACTAGAAACATAAACATTAGTGTGCCTAACAGTACCCAGTGTGGGCAGCATTTCAGAGCACAGACCCTTTCCTACATGGGGTCCAAATGTCAGAGAGCACACTGAACATTTTAAAAATCGAATTTAAACCTAGTAAGAAAAACTGTTTCGGGGTTTTCAAATAGGTCTCCCAATGCCAAATCAAGCATATTCTGCAGGGAAACAGTAGTACCTGCAGAGCAGTCAGGACCGGTCCAGTTGACGTCACAGATGCAGGAGCTGGTCTCGCTCTGGAATGTACCATGACCAGAGCAATGTTCTGGACACATAGAGACCTGCGTCTCACAGTTCGATCCGGTCCAGCCTGAGGTACAGTGGCACTGACCGTGGAGACAGGAGCCATGTTTTGAACAGGATGGGTCCACACAGTCCACTGTGGAAAACAACAGTGCATTCAGATCATTATAATAGAATCACCTTCACATTTTTGCAATGATTTTAACCAACAGGTTGAACAATAATGTTTTGTGGCTGTATAAATTCAGTTAGCCAGAAAATTATTATTATCAGTGCTGAAAGTTGTGCTGCTTAGTGTTTTGATATAATCTTTCAGGATTTGATTACTTCAGTGCATCCTTGTTGATTAAAATTATTCTTCTGTCATCAATTCATATGCCTTCCTTAGAGTTTTTTATTCTCCAGCAGTCATGATGATGATCACGCCTTAACATTTTTTTTAAAGAAAAGTCTATTTCTTTGACAATTACAAGACTGCATTCCAGAACATCCTACTGTACAAGGATTCAATGATGCTTAGATACGCTATTTCAGCTTCCTGCAGCTATTCAAGAAATCATTCTTCAATTTAAGGTATCACCTTCATGGAATATAGAAACATCATGAGGAAACAATGTCTGCGCCATGGGATATGTCTGATCTAGTAAAATGGTTTTTATATTCATGCCATGCAGTTCTATTATCATGCAGTGCAATCTCTGGACTAAATAACGCACATGAGAAAGAAGCACATACCATGACAAATCCATCTTTGTGTTTTACAGCAACAGACAATGTGGGTTTAAGGTATAATTTTGCTTTCTCAAAATGTAAACCCATGCAAGTATCAGAAACAATTTTCAAAAAAGATGACTTCTCTGACTTCTCCCATGAGTGTTTTTTTCCTCAAGGCTCTGTGCACTGGCCATAAATTACTGCAGAAGGAAGCATGATGTGCAGTTCTTGTTGCGACTGGGACAGAGGTACTAATTTAATTCTGCGCTACTTTTTGAGGTTGCAGTTTTTGGGGAATTTGACAGCTATCTAGTCTGTGTGTCACTGGAGGTGTCAAATTTAAAAGTCTGAAAATTTGGTCATCATTTACTGAAACAAGATTATTCAAAGCATTTTCAAAGCATTCTCTTTAATCTCTGACAAAGGTCAACAGTTCATTTAAAAGCTTCAAGCGCTTTTAAAAGACGCATACCCAGAGGCTAACAAAGGACAACTCTCAGACCTCTTTGTAGGTTTTAATTGGCAATCAACTTAATGTGACCACTGCCGCTACATTATTAATAGTAATTTGGTTAATTCTAAAGTCAAGCATTTTTATCAAAAGGTGTTTATTGTTTTGTGCAACTTCATAAAAACTGTAGCATAAGACAAATGTATTTGCTTTTTAAACAATCTATTGCTAGCATGCCTCTCTTTTCAAGCATTTCAGGTCTTTTCCTCTCTTCTCGACCTCAAGGTGAGTTACTCATTCAATTCAATGACAATTATAACATTGTTCAAGTGACCCGAACATAGACATCTAAAGAGTTCATTCCCAAGCCTATTGAATGTGGATCAATAGACTCAATTGGTTTTACCCAGAGAGAACAGGAGGGGGAAAAAAATCAAGACAGGAAATATTTTGTGTGAATGTAAGGGGTATTTTCTTGGCTGTCTGCCTTATCTCAATCCCATATGTGGAATCCATTTCAGTCAGTGGATGCTGCTAAATGGTGTGGCTAATTTATCACAACAAAAGCCAGTCTTTAAGTCAGTACACTCATCCATGTAATTAGCTGCCCGGTGGTGTCGAAAAAGTGCTCTCCTCCACTACAATGAGCTACATGTGTTGTGTTTTCTTTGCATAGCTGCTGAAATCTGTCCGGTTACCTTGGTCACAGTTGTCACCTTTGAAGCCAGGGTTACATATGCAGGAGCCCGTAACACACAGGCCACGACCCCCACACTGGGCATCCACACACTGACCACTGGGCACGTCGCATTCAATCCCTTTCCATCCGCTGTAGCACTGACAGCGTCCGCCGTTGTACTGGCCATTGCCGCTGCACAGCACTGGACACGCCGCTAAAAGAAGAAAAGAAATTAAAGCCAGGAGGATAAAAGAGGATCCTGACAGCGAAAACTATATCATTAGAGCACCTCACACACACCTCTGGAGCAATATGGCCCAAGGAATCCTGGGAAGCAATTACATGTGCCTGAGACACATTCTCCATTGCCATAGCAATTGTGTGGGCATTCCATTACTGACTCTGCACAAAGAAGATCAGATAATAAAATTAAATTTTATCGTTGGCGTATTAACTGCGTTTTTACACTGCTTCATATTTGTGGTCTAACAAGGCACAGTACAGAGTAAGAAATTCAAAAACACTTGTAGAGTGTCTTTAGATCAGAAATCATAAGGAGGCTCTATGGAAGCTATGCCAAATACTAAATTCCCTCTTAATAAATAAATGCATAAATAACTGAAAAAGCAAGTAGTCTTCCTTTCCCCTTTTCCCTGTAAATAAAAGCAGATCCTCCTTGTGGCCGCATAAAAATCATATTTGAAGATAAAAACAAACAGCTCAGCAGCTCAAGGCTTAGAGATTTAGTCTTTTGGCCTCCATATTCCCTGGCCTGACAGAAGTAGATAGCGGCAGAATCAAACTTATTGATTAGCCTACAACTCAGGGCATGCTTCTGCACGCCTCATTATCACTGCTGCGCTATCTCAGGCACTTGGGTGCAAGACAGAAATATAAAGAGGCCATCTGAAGGCACCTATAAAAGCTTGTTATGACGGCCAGTTGTTCTTTTGAACGTCACATTATGCAAAGTTGGGTATAAAATTACATTTTCAGCTTTGATGCATAAATAAGCAGGATACGCAGAATAACCAGCCGCCAGTGGCGCATAAACAATGACAAACACGTACGCACTCAATCACATGTGCTAGCTCACCTAGAACTATGGTGCTGTATGAGACAGGCTCTACGGTGCGGCCATCATTGTAAAAGGCCAGGTGCCACACACCGGTGTGCAGGTACTGGATGAAGCCTGCCTGCTGAACGCTGACCGGATTCTCCAGACGGTCCTTGAGCTCCGGATCCAACTGAACGCGCTCTCGTGAAATGAGCCTGCTGCCATCTAGAAGCTCCACAAAGTCGTACTGAAACACAATTATATTGACCGCTATTACTCAGCTGCCGTCCAACGCGTTACAACAAAATAAAATGCAGATTTAATATCAGGACACTGTGACATTTAGGCTGCCATTACCCTGTCTGGTCTCAAAATATCATGCCAAGAAATATTTAACAACACAAAGACATTTAATTCATTCATTTGGCACCACAGAGTGTTACTCACTAGAACTTCCTATACTTCAAGCAGAACATTAAAATAAATAGATAGACCCACTAACTGAAGACTCTAAATTAAAGTTTCTCCGATTGATTTCCTTCTGGTCAGCTACAAAAAGCAATAAGAAGACACATGGCAAATTGGAAGCAGCATTCAATAAGCTTGCTTTAGTTTATTGTGATGACTTTGGGGACACATTGACTGAACATCTACAATAAGTTGGACAGTTTTCCTCAGCACTTACGAAAGATGCTGCTTTTATTGACAGCTGTGAGTGTTAAACACCCAGCCAATCACTGAGACAGAGAGAAGATGTCTCTCTGTTGGAGCAGTTTGTTTTGTTATGATTAAAGGAGTATTGTTCTTTCTGGTGAGTAACCTTGGAAGACTGATTCCTTTTTTTTGTAGTTGTTTTGATTTCCTTTTTAAACTGAACGGCTTCTGTCAACAGTACCCCCATATTTATCTGTGGTCTAATAAATACAAAATATTGAAGCAAATTCATTCATTTTAGAAGATTAAAAAAGTATGTTGACTTAATTTCATTATTAATTAATTTGAACCACTGATGACTTATTTGAGACAATTTCACTAGTCTTTGATATTGTGTTACCTGGGTGTGTGAGGGTGGAAGTCCTCTCCTTCCATAGACTCCAATCAGGGCATTTTTCTGAATGGAAATATTAAACTTGAGAAAGTGGGGCTGTTCGATGAGAAGTCTGGACCTCCAGAAAATGCCTGGTGGAACGGCATGTGCTACTTGCTCACCCAACTCCACCTGCCCTGTGTCTAATGTAGAGTTATACTGCACCATCACTCCTACCCTTCCTGTGAGCAGACACATATTGAAACAATATTATTCCATAACTGAATCCATAAGCCCAGAAAACTGTCACAGCTGTCTTGTTAAAATATTTGAAGTTTACTCACAATTAACATATAAGACTTAAATGTATAATAATATTAATAAGGGTCTTTATTGTTGGGCACTCTTGCTTACTTCATGTTCTTTTATACTTTGTTTGCCCAAAGTTTGTTCAGTGTAGCAAACTAAGTCAAATACTAATTTCCGTCAAGACAGATTAATCTTCTGATAAAACTAAGGGTGTGGTCTTATTCCAAGCCTAAAATTTCAAAAGAAAATTAAATGAAAAGAATTTTTGATATTTCTCTACAGTATAAATGGTCTCTTCAATGATTTTCCAGATGAGAGTCTCAAAATGTCAAACATTTCCTTAAAACTCACAGTAGGCATTTGCCATGCTCTTTTATAGTCTCCAACAGCTATCATTCAGAAGACAGTTGACAGAGTTTATACAACACACACAAACATCTTTATATCGCACTTCAGAAAGAGGCAATAAGTCAATTAAAAGAACACAATATAGCATGGCAGGTTCGCACTCGGAATGAGGAAAACGTCTTTTATTGACTTGCTTCAAACTGATGCTTTCTAAACATGGTAATTAGGACAAACCTAGCATGGTGGGTGCTATTCTGTCACTCCGTAGAGAAAGATACTATCACTATTGTTTCTCTATAGCACTTTAGCAGCCTTTAAAGTCAACTAGAAACAACATTCAGGTCTCTTTTCACTTATTTTATCCACTGGGAATTGACTGAATTGAGTAAAACGTCTGTTGCATACCAGAGTAAACCAATGTGGTTAGCTGTCTTTATATTGCACAATGCAACTTCCTATCTCTCAATTGAAGCATTGTATCTTTGTTCCTTGTGACGTTATATGTTACAAGGTGACTATGTCTCTAAATTACAATAGTGTGTCTTGTAATCTTTTTGCAACTGGGTACAATACTGCAATACAAGAACATGAAAGAAAATAAAAAGGAAACACTGCTCTACAAATTAATATGAAGTTTGAAAAAAAAAAAAAAAAGCAATCTAAAACAACGCATTTAAAATAAAACATAGAGATATAAAAATGCAGTCCTCTGTGACTGAAAGGTCATTGATTTCGGCCTTGAAACGTTACCGTCTGCAGAAATTGCAGTCACAGTGTTGGTCGGGAACGTCACCGGTTTGGCTCGTCCATTCTCAAAGGCGTGATTATCCACATCCTTCAGTTTCCAGTTCAGGCCAAGTACATGCATGGCTGCAAGAGAAGGCAATTAAGATCATGAAACGGAACAGCAAGCACATATCATATCATGAGACATTCTCATTTGCAAAGATATAGTTTAAAAGTGGTTGAAAGCCACTCTGGAAGGTGATTTGCAGTCTCCTTTACGCATGTGTTGGAATCAAGTGCAGTGCGTATAAAAAGAAACCCTCTCCCTCATTAGACTCTCTAAATAGTACACCGATGTCTTTTTTTACTATTCGAAAACATGTTCTTTGAATTATCGCTGCATGGGGTCTTGACACAAACTGTTTTGAATACGCACCAGATTAGTCTTTAGCTTGTCACTGAAAACATTTATTGCAGAGAAAATGGAATTAGATTCCAGTGATTAAAAAGCAAAAAGAGGAGAAATGTGAAAATCAAAAGCCTGAAGATCAAAACATGTCTGCATTATATAATACAGGAGTTTCTCCTATTCTCTCTTCCCCCTTGCTGTCTCTCCTCTTTCCCCCATTCTCTCTTCAAAACATTCTCCTCTTCATGCACTACCGTTAAATCTTAGGCAAACACTTTCTAGTTGTTTTTTTTAACCGTTCGATCTGTGTGAAAACAGCTTGGGAAAAGTCTCCTTCAAAGTTCACAGCGAGGGAGCTTGCTGAGGAGGCTGTGCTTCACACACCTCTCTTCCTCTCGGTTTGATCTTTGTAGGGATGAATGTTTCTAACAGGCCTTCAGCAGGGGAGGAGGAGTCTCCAACTGCGGCAAATAACTCGCAGTGGGGAAACAATGTTAAAAATCGGAGAGAATAAAAAAATGGAGGTTATAATATTTTTGTAAGCTAACGGAGTGAATATAGATCGCTGCGGACAATAAGATCATGTAGCTTTTGCTTCGCTCCAGATATTAATCACTAAACTGATGTTTTTTTGTTTTTTTCTAAACTGATGTATTTTCCTGTATATACTGTATGTGTGTACGCGACTTCCTGGAGATAGGGCGATTATTTAGAGCAGAGCACCAGGTGTTTTGGCCACAGATGAAGGCAGAGGAAGGAAAAACTCCTCCTGATGAGCTATTTCGCTATCTTTTATGGGGGCAGGCTGGATAAAATGGCTCGCACCTGAGTACCTCATGGTCACATAGGGGCATGCAAACACACACACACACACACACACACACAGTTACCTATACAGTAGCAGAGCAGAATAGACAGCAGGGTGGCCACGCCTACAGCACTGAGTGCGGTGCATTTCCACGAACACCGTTTAGGTGACTTGTTAAATTTGAATGCACCTCTTGATAGCGTGTTGCGGGTTAAGGGACGGGCTGGTGGAGAGTAGACAGCCCCGGTCGCCATAGTATAACCGGGATTGGGAGTTGTGAAGAGAGACGTGGTGCCGGTTCCAGTCTTAAGCAGGAAGTGCCTAGGGAAAGGAAGATAAGATATGAGATGATGAAATATAAAACAATAACCTTGCTGAAAACTTTCACAGTGAGCTGTGAACAAAAAGAAATGAAAAAAAAAAGAAATGTAGCAATGTCTTTGTTTAAGTTATTAAAATTTCTGACCTATTGAGAATTTTAAAGCTACATCTTTTTTTATCACTATTTTAATCGCCATGGAAACTGCAGTTAAAGCATTGCTATTTCTTTGTTGTAGATACAAGGTTCTGTATGTAACAAAAGATATCATTTAAAATCCTAATAGCTTCATTGATTTAGAGGGCTGTCATTGGATCAGTGCCTGTATTTGTATGAAATGAATGTCTCTAACGATGGACTGTGATGGAAAGAACACACAAAGTCAAAGTGAACTGCAGTTAACTGAACTCTAGAGTTTATGATGACAAACATAACCCATAATGATGTGTATGCACCAGCATCTGATGGCAGTTTTTTCTGTTCTGCTTTTCATCCGTGGCGCTCCACCGCTGCCGAATCTTTAATGCCACAGCAAAATAAATCATTTTTTACCTGAGTTGTTAATGTTAAGCTTGCTGTCTGATTTAAATGATGACAAAAACACAAAATAATAACAAGAAAAGTTATAAGAAAACTCACAAACTTTACAGTTTGAATCTGACGAATCTCTCGCTAAATGAACACTGAACGACTTTTGCTGACATCCTTACTACAGTACTCACACTTTGTTTAAAAGTCTGGAGTTGGGAACTTTTTTTTTTCTTTTAATACTTTTAAAACAAAATGCAACACAAGTGGTTTTAACACCGATAATAAAAATTAAGAATGCCTTTTTTTTTTTAAGAACCATGTGACAATGGATGCTGAGATTGAAGATTTGCCATAAAAGGAATAATTACAATTGAAATGATTTCAAAATAGAAAGCAGTTGCAAAATATTACGTTTTCAGTACATTTTTGATCATAAACATGCATCACTGGCCTTGCTTCAAAACATTTTTAACCTCTTCCCAAAATGTTGAATGTAGTGCATATATAAAATAAGCATTTTATTAAAATATCGCATTATTGTATTTCCTATACACCGCATACATGCATATATGTGTATCTAAAATGAGGCCCTGTATGGCTGGCTTGAAATACAATATACAAAAGATGAAGAACTTTTGAGAACAAAATGTTTAAATTGAATTTGGGATATTCTATTTGTTTTGCTAGCTATGATTCTGCTTCAAAAAGGGTCTGTTTGCTGATATTTTGATTTGTTCTCTTTTTGTTATTTATCTGATTCATTCATATTACACACATCAATAAAACAGACATTCTCATTGGTGGTTCTTGTTCACTCTGGCTGGCTGTTTCATTGCCGTTCTGCTGCAAGCTCTCTCTCTGCCTGCCTCACACTGGCTGCTGCTACAGTCTTTTGTCCTGGAGGCATTTTACAGTCAGTGTGCCGTCAGTCCTCAGCTCTGGACGAAAGGCCTGTTTATTCCTTCATTTTATTTTTCATTTATGTTTACCGTCTGATTTAAATGTGATTAACAAAAGAAAAATGAAATAAAAAAAATAATGAAAAGAAAGTGTTTTGATCCCATAAAAACACTCAAATTATAATCAATTATTTGCTCCCTGGCAGATTAATTTGGCTGAGTGTTCAAATTAAGTTTAATTATTTTATTTATTTATGTATGTTCTACTTTTTCTCTGGACTAGAGTGCTGGCTTTATACTTCTGACCAAATTGCTTGCTTGTCTTATTTTTTAGTTGTACAAAACAGTATTATATAAGTATTATAAATATGGCTTTTTAGGTACCGACCAAATTGCCTCGATACAACCGAGTATCGAAAAATGTCTCGTCGGTACCCAATTTCGATACCTAAAGGGGCTAATCTCATCAGACCCCAGTAAGCCAATAAGAGTGCAGCACAAGCCAGTGTGTTTGACCAGAAGTATGTAAAATAGCCTTATGTTATTTATATCATTTACCTGACTGCACATCACTTCTGTCTCTAATTTAAGTTGCTCTTTCTGTATCGTGCACTACGCAGTTCAGCCACACAAAAAAAGATTAATTTTGCACGTCTCTGTGTTAATGTATGGCGCAGATGCGCGGTTCTGTTTACTAGCATACTGACCTGCACGTGACGCTTCCGGTGATATTTACGTCTTGCGTCTCACTAAATGAGGACATAAATACAGTAGGCTACATGAATAACATATCCAGAACTGCTCCGAGGGTTACTTCAAGAGCATTTGAGCGTTTTATAAGAGTAAATCTATCGTCATGTACACACAGAACTGTAAAGGTATCATGGCAAGCCGTCAAAATAAAAGTTTGGTTTGGACATGGCAGCAGAAATATATTACTATTGTTCAGTAGAATGTACAATAGGCTACTGCCAAAATAAAAGGTATCGGTATCAAAAATTTTTAAAAGATACCCACCCCTAATTATAAATCTTACACCTAAACTGTTATAATGGCTTTTATTGTTCAGAATACGTACATTTTGTTTTAAATACACTTATATATATATATTATTCCACTTATTTATTTTCTAGAAAGTAGCACTAGAAAAACATTATACATTTATTTTTTAGTCAACTGATGTCTTGCGGTGGCTCTTAAAAGAACAAAACGGTTATTGTTAGACTAGTCTTCGTCTCATCTGTACATTTTTTTGTACATGCCATTTATTATTAATCAGATTTATTAAAGCTACCTGATTCCACCTTCTAGACAAACAATCTTTGACTGTGTAAAATTTCCAAAGATTAAAGATTTAAACTTCGCCATCTACTAACAGCACGACTCCTTAAAAGTTCAAATTTCAACGGTCAAGCAGCACTCCGACGCTCGTTCTTTTGTGCAAATTTCCATACAGACCTGGTATAAGATGCCTGCTTTTCATTCAGAAGGACTCCATTGTAAAACTTCTACTTTATAATCTGCACGGTTATGAGCTGCTGCTATGACTCCAAACACACAGGCACACACACATTTTTCACAAGGGCTCGGATAGGTTCCGGGCCACTGCGCACTGAATGAGGCACATTTAAAAGCCTTCACAAACGATTAACAAATACACTGACAGTGTGCCGTTTTGAGGCCAAACAATCCATAATTGATTAGCGGGAGTGTGACGCCAGGCAGAGAAAATGACTAAGCTAATCCTCATCGCCCCTTTTTGTAGGGTGTGAGAGTGTTGTTCGCATTAGGACGACTAAGAAGTAACTTCACCCCAAACTGTTTTTTTTTTTTTTGCTCTTGTACAATGTGATTCTCTGTCAGTGTCCCACCTTTCCTTGTCATCGGCTTGACGTTTGGAATGCTGCGGTGCGAAAGAAGAGGCCCTACAGAAGGAATAAGGAGGATTTGGAAGTTGAAAGAGAAATTGCAAACAAAAGAATAAAAGTCCTTTCCTGACATAATCTGATATATAATGACTGCCGCATTAGCTAGGCTAAAGAAAAGAGTAGGCTTTTCAAAGGACTACTTGTTGACTTAAAGAGTTAAAAAGATTCAGTCTAGATGCGAAAAGAGTATGAGACCGGTGAGGTGAATTTAACACAAAGACAATTCCTTTTTCTGACAAATGCGCACATGAGACTTAAGTTAAATGAGAGGGGGGGAAAAAATGTAAAAAAACAAGGAGGACTTGCATGTCTCCTCTCCACTCCAACTAGGATTCAAGCATCCACTTTGAGGCGGAAGCATCTGCCACCTCAGTAGGGGTCTCAGAGCAGCAGGTGCCTTTCCAGCACTCGGCAGAGTGGCGGTATTTTAAGACGCTCCCTGGAGGTTTCTGCGCCACTGCCATTTTAGGACAGTCCCTTTCTGTTGACATGTAAAGATCAGAGTCTTTGTGACAGACAGCGGAGTGGAAAGTTTTCAAGATAACCTGAAAAAGGTAGAGTAGTGCGAAAAAGAGATGGTGATGGATCAGTGTACCGCGAGGAGGAAAGCAAGGAAACTGAAGAGAGAGAGAGAGAGAGAGAGAGGTAGAAGAGGAATTCTACTGGGATCATTAATAACAGGAGAAGTCTGTGTTCTCTGCCTAGATCTAGACGAACAACAAAGATTCTTCACTTGATGTGATTACAAAACATCTTCCCTTCTCATATCCATAAGAAGTACGCTCGAGCTAGAGTCCTTTGTTTTCTTTCTTTTTGTTGTTGTTTTTTCCTCTCCTCAATAGAGCACAACAGCTGGTGGCCCGCAAAGATCAAAAACCCGTCGCGCAGCATTGCCAACACTTCTGTTGGTAATGAATGTGTACAGTGTGACTGCAGAGTGGACTCTTTATTAAATGCCGTTTTATGAAAAAACACAATTTAGTGACCAATATGCAAATTTAGGAAATATTACAACTGATTATTATTTCTGCTCTACATATATTCCTGTACTGATGGAAAACAGACAGTAGGCAATGTCTTGTTTAGATTTTCAGGGGTGTAATTATTTATTTATTTATTTTAAATGAAAAGCATTAAAGGGAAAAAAAAAAAAATCATGGGCATTACGTTGAAATAGCAGGCAAAGGAAAGCCACACTAAATTGCAGGCCAGGCTGATAGTAGACTGAAATTTTTTTTTTTTTTTTCACTCTTTATTTTCATTTTCATTGAGAAAACCTGCATACATAC
>JAUMHP010000065.1:11610423-11630104 GCA_032361065.1 Enteromius trimaculatus
GTATTTATTTATATGAAACTATTGAGATTATCGGGGAGCTACTGAAAACACGTCTACTCCATTCACCGCTGGAAGCGACCTCCAGTAGACTGAAATTAAATTTGATTCATTTATACAAGGTGATCCACTTTACGCTTTTTTAATAATAACATCCCATTCCTCTATACATATTCTAAACACACACACACACACACACACAGCTACTTTATTCACAGCTTATAACTTAGAATTTATAATTTTGTGTATTGTAGCTTACACACACTGCAATCATTTGTTGACAGAAAACAACAGTTAATACATTGCTTCAGATACAAAAGCAATCTAAAATAGTGTTTTATGATTGTTAGAAATAGTTCAGCTGTTAGTATATAGACTTTTTCTTCCTTCGGGTGGAATAATGTCTAGCCTTCAACAACTTTTAAAAATAAATTATATAGATATTAAAAATTCAATATATCATCCATTATGTTTTTTTTTAAATGAGATTATTTCACAATGCTTTTGTTCATGTCAAAGAAAAACTAGCATCTCTGGACAAAAATGATGGCCATCTGGTAGCTATTTTTCAGCACATTTAGTCACAATCTTGAGATGAGCATTTAATGGCACACGTGTTTTGTTGTTGTTGTGGAATGATACTGTGAACAGTTTAAATCTGTTATTCATCTTGTTTAACCTTTTGAGTGGGTGGCAGCTCAGGCTCCTGAGGGTGCATGCAGCAATTCAGGGTTATATAAACTGTGCCTTTATGACATTATGCGAATGTATCATCCAGGAAGAATTTAACTCCTTCATACAGTTTCCAGCTTCTCTCTCTAAATATATACACTACACAAGAGTAACATTGAACAGGCATCTGTTTTGTAATTCGTTCATCGCATGTTCATGTTTTTTGGTGGTTTCTATGTCAAAAAATCCAATTATTTTTAAACAAGCCATTTTTGCATCTTAGTTTCAGTAAGATCTTTTTTCTTTTCTGTGAAAGACGTTTTCAGATCTGAAACTGACGGTATGTTTTTACTGTTTTATTTCAAAAGATCAAGGAAGATTTGCTATGATCCCTTTAAGCTAAAAATAAGCATATTCTTTTTGATGTTTCATCTACTTTGTCTAAATATAGGCCAAATAAACTTCATGAATTGATTTCAGTTCTACTACTAATATTATTTTATGTGGAACAACATCTTTCTTTGTGATCTGTGTCCACCACTTGGTCATTTAATTATATGTGTTTGCATAATAGAAATGTTTTCTTGCACATGGTGACTTCTGCTTTGGTTAATTAAGTCTATTTCCAATGCTTTTGCATTCATATTCGTCCTCTGCAGGACCCAGTCTACCGGGACCCTTCCCTTCAGCCTTTTGAAGTGAAAATGCTGATTGTAGCGTTTAGAAATCTGCATAAGGGTGTGGAAAATCTATGATGCAGTACATTACTATTTACACTGTGATTTGGTTATGAACAAAGGCTGAATTTTGTAAAGGAAGACATCCTTTTAAAAAGACTTGTGTTGCACTTTTATTCTTAAATGCTGTTTAATAATTAAACAACAAACAGATTAACAGACTGTGCGCAATATTACAATAAAACACATTGCGTATTATCATAAGAAGAACAAATGTGTGCACACAAATGCTTATGGGATCCAAATGATATGTGTATCTGAAGAGGGTGAGACTAACATGATGTGTATTTATTTATGCTTCATATGATACTCATGTCATGCATGCATAAATTCATTCTGTCAGGTGGATGCTGGGTAGGCAGCCCTCAGCTTGAGTAGTAAACTTCAAGAAATCTGTAGTGACAGCTAGGTGCATTATATAAAGGCTTGTCTTGGTAGGTTTTACCACAATATTTGCTCAAATATGAGTAGTGATAAATAACTGATGGGAACCTAATGGAAAATGAAGGACTATATAGAGTATGGTTTTTGACACAAATCAAACTGATTGAGTGGAATATTAATATTTATACACAACACAGCAATTCATGATACAGAATGTTCAAAAGACTGTAGAAGTGACATTAAAGTGTATAAGTGCGCTATATCAGGTGTTAGCCATTTTGTAGTGAATATATAGTTCACTCCTTTATGCATTACGCAATCTGATGTAACCCGAAGCATGCTTGCTTGTCTGAAATTGATAGTATTTCTATAATATTGCCTTGGTATCTCTTTTATCACTATAAGATAATTACTGTTAGAGTGAGATAATTAGTATAAAGTTTAGTAGCAAATAAGACAATCTAATAAATAAGACTAGCGTAATCATTTATGTAAATTAAATTAAATTAAATTAAATTAAATTAAATTAAATTAAATTAAATTAAATTAAATTAAATTAAATTTTTCTGTGAACATTGTTTTGTGTTTATTTGAATAATTCCAAAACAAAAAAGCAGAAATAAAATAATTAAAATAGACTAAAGATAAAGATGTACAGTATAATGTAAAGTCACTGACTACATGCAGAACACTGAAAACAGTAAGCGCATGGGTGAGCAAATGTATGCCTGTGAACACATACCTGTTCTCCAAGCCCACACTGCCACCCAGAACCCAGTTTTCTTGCAGCTGCACGCATTCAGATGCGCTCTGAAGCTCTGTCGGCTGATTGGCCAATGATTGGTTGAGGGAGGTGACTGACGGATGCTGTTTGTGTTGATGTGGAGCAGGTGGCAGAGGAGGCGGTCCTGCTTGGCTGGGAAGCTGGTCTATTGGAAGAGGAGAGGCAGAGGTATTAGTGGAGCTTGTTACAGAATTCTGCTTTACACAAAGCGCAGGCGGATTGTGTGCCTGTTCCAGATTGGATTGGGTTAAATGGGATTTTTTACAGGATGATTTGGTCTTATGCACACCTTCAAATCTTAATTTTGCTCCGTCCAGCTTCATTTAAGAGAGACAGAGGAGACGCTAAACACTTCATCATGGTTTACAGCAATGTGATTTAATTTGTAAATTAAAATAACTGAACTGAATTTTAAAATACAGGATTTAGCATAGAACTAAATGTAGTACTGTTAAGTATTGTGTATTGCAGGCAATGTTGTCTGCTTACCTGTTAGAAATAACAACAAAAAGGGGGGGTGGGGGGCATGAAAAATTACTCTCTAGAAAAAAAATCTTAAATTACACAACATAGAAAATGTATTTATAGTTTATTCAAATTTAGTTAAAAAACAAAAACAAAAAAGCATATAGCGCTCGTCATCATAGTTCTGCTTCATTTTTTATCCAAAAAAAAATTTTTTTTTTAAATTATAATAAATATATCAATACAGTATATCAATAATCCTACCAGTAGTGGTAGGATTTTCCTACAGTTAAAAGACAGCAGATTTATCCAGGAGAGGTGAACATAGCTCGAAGGATGAATCGAAACAGGGTTCAGCTGTTCAACTCACAAAGACTTGAAATTGAGTAGCAATAGTGACACGGTGCTCACCGACTTTTACGACTGAGCAAACGTAAGTCTCCGCAGGCCGTTGCTGGGGAGCAGATGTTTTATAATGGGCTCTTAAACTGAACGCTTCACGTTTGATTACAGCCAGAGAGAGACTCTCGTTTAACTAATGACCGGAACCTCCATTAGGACAGCAGGAAAAAAACAGGTTTTCTCATTTCACTCCAAGCTGGGTAATTGCCCCCCAAAATGACACTGTGTGATTATCTCACTGTCCCATCCTGCCACCGTGCTGACAGGTCTGTTTCCATCTGACTACGGGTGTCCAAACATATGCTGTCACACACTAGACTGTGACAGGGACGTACTGCGCAGGCAAGCCATAAAAATTCAATATTTGCTTTTATTCTCATGCAAAAGCATCAAGAGGAAAAAAGCGCGTGTGGTGGAATAATTTGTTACAAGCTTAGCTTTTTGTCTCTTTTTTTTATTCTTTTAAGTTCAATTATTTAAATGTCAAAATGGTACTGGCAATAATTAAATCATACTTCATAACCTGTTATTAAAATTTCAAATGCATCAGTCAAAAAATCACAAGCCAGATATCTTTTTCTCACATGGCTTTTTATGTATAAGTTACAACGGCTTCAAAAATACTGGGAAGCCACCTTTAAATGCTATCATTTATTAGACTAGATAACAAAAACATTAAAAATCATCGACGATCAGATAGCACCTGATCATGATAAAATTCTTTTTATTAAAAAAATAGAGTGTGATCAGATACAAGGACATTCAATGAGGTGTGAACACTAATGTGTTTTCATTATCAACTATACAAGTGATTTGTGATACAGACGCTGCGTTACAAATAATCATTATGCATCACTTTGACAGTCGTGGTTGTAAATTTTCCATCATGCTCTACTTTACACATAAATAAAACATGGTAACTCTCGGCATTTTTAATGTGACATTTATATCACAAGAGCTTCTGTAAAAAGAGCTTCTTTAGTCTTACCAAGTGCTCTGTACTCGGGGACAGATCGTGCAGGTTCTTCTTTTATTCTCTCTCTCTGGTTTTTCTCCCTAGATCCTCACTCACGTGTCTCTCACAGGCTGTTTCCACAGGGCCTTTTAAAACTTCATTTTTTCCCCCTTTTTCTTTGCTTCTAATCCTTATTAGCATCCTTTACTGTGGGAATGTTTCTACGCAGCAGACCAGACGTATTATTTTTATCTGTCAAACTGACGGAAAGCATTTGGAATTATGCCTCAATGTTTTCAAATTCAGTAAATAGCGAAAATATTTTCATTAACACTACTTCAGTTGCAATGTAAGTGGCGTTTTCTTTTTTGTGCATATGACAGTGACCGGTATACAGTAACACTAGAGAATGCACAGTGTAAATGCAATTCAGCTAAAGAATATCACAACACAAAACACAGGTTAATGGCAAGGGAGTAGCAACCATATCCAGATAGCATCCTTTTTTGTCTTTAATTAATAGGGATGCACTAACTAGGACTTTTAGTTTCTTTTATCAATTTTTTTACAAGCTGGAAGCCATATGCTTTAGCAAAATGCACCATGCTGTTTATCAGCAATTTGGCAATTTATTTAGTCAAATGTCAACATTTATGGGATATTCATTTAAGCAGTTCTGCTGTCAGTGTCAAAGATGTAAAAATGTTACACAGCATCACACTGAGATTTCAGCATCACAAACATCAAGGATTTGTTTTTTTAAAAAACAAGACATTTGAGTTCTAAATCTACTCTAGGAAATAATTATTCGATTCACTTACTTTACTACATTATTTTAAGCTTTGTTCATGTGAAATAACACAAATAATAATAATAAGCATTTGCGAGAAACAACCCAGTATGGTTAGCGCAGGATAAACTGTAATCGCTGTTATTATGGGGAACATACATCTCTGGCGAGCTCTTAAAATGGGCCTGTCACAGACTAGTGCCGTGACAAGTGACTCTGAAGTCACTGAGTTCGACTGAGAATGTGCATGTGTGCACAAACTACAGTAACAAAACAGTATAACTGCTGGTGCATGTGTCACCTCAATTATACTCGAATATGCATCTATGTTTGTTGCTTAATTCACTATAGTTTAATATTGCATCAAGGCAATGTTTCAAATCACACGCATTTAATATTTAACGTTACATTAAATCAGAATTTAAGCTTGGACAGGCAATAATACTGACTTTCATGATCATTAAATCTAACAATAGCACTAAAGAAATAAACTAAAAACTAAAGTTCATACAGTATATGCCACAAAAGCACCAGTCAAGTCAAGAAATATGAAACACCGACTAATTCTAAACATGTCTGATTCTGAACAGGAACCATTGTGACAGGTGTCCTGCCGCATTCATGACAGGGTTAAAATAGTCCTCTGTGACAGGTGCATTAGACAAAGTGTTGGAGAGGAAACAAGGTACACACTCTACTCCGTGCGCCTGACACAAAGAGGTCAGCTGGTGCAATGACGGCGATGTTGTGTCATGCCCAGACACGGCGAACACCATTACACTATTCATGTTGTTTGCATTCGCAAATACATCAAACGACCCGAGACAGTGGTTGGAAATGAAACAGCCAGCAATCTTAAGAGACAGTGAACTTCTGCGGCGGCACAATTTGCCTTAAATGTGCCCTTAAGGTAACTCATGCCTTTTTGAATGCGACTTAATGGAAAATTGTAACAAATTATTTCCTTCAATCTAGATAAGGAGGCGCCGCTCTGATTCAATCTGAGCGCCGCTAGACTCCACATACTAACAAATGATTACACACAGCATGAGCAGAATGTTAAGGCATTCAGCAGGCTTTCCATCCAGATCTGAGGCAATCAGCTTTCTTTAATCAAACTCCCTGAGATATAAAATACAATTCTCTCTCTCTTGATTGGACGTACACAGATTTCTCTTGAATGTGCATTTCTGTCATTGGAAGTTTATGTTTACCTTTAGGTTGACTTCCCCTGACACATCTTTCAAAAAGAAAAAAACTGAGGCAGCTAAGAAATTAATTCCTCTGTGTTTTTCCTAAAAGTTTTCATTTGCAATCTGGGAAAGACAGATACAGCTGGCACAAAATTTCTCAAAGTCAAGTTGTTCTACTATGATTTAACAAGATGCTTTAGTGGGTCCCTTTGATTAATATTGGATGGAGTGACTTAAACGTACGGTGGCCGAGAGCTCAACGCGCTGCAAACTTCAGAAAACACATGCAAACTGAAAAAAAATGACAACGCATTAAGAAAACATCTTCATCAGTTTGAAAACACAGGCGCAGACCCCAACGGAAATGTTTCAGGGGGACCTCAAAAAGTGACAAACTCATCTGGGACCTGATTATTTGTTCAGTGGCTTTTGGTCCGAGCAGAGATGTTGTTGCTGAACTAAAAGGTGAGGTTTTTGTGTTTATTTTAACAACCTGATCATACAGTGTTTTGGATATTATTAGACTAATCTGATGAATTACACACTTAACTGTGATTTTAATGATATGTTAGCTAGAGTTACTCTCGGATGGGTTCGTCACTTTTTGAGGTCCCCCGTTATGGTCCGTGCTATTTGCAGCACGTTTCTGTGTTTGCAGCGCCTGTGTTGTCAATCTGATGAAGATGTTTTCTTAATGTGCTGTCGTTTTCTTCAGTTTGCAGCGCGTTGAGCTCTCTCGGTTGTAGAAATGACATCCCATTTTACTGTTAATGCTACTGCTAACGTCTGCATAAAACACTGCTGAGGGGTCATCTATATTTTCCTCTCATGACGAAGAGCTAAGGAAGGCATAGACATGAAAATATTCCATGAACGTATACTGATAGAAATGTATGGCGACAAACAAAAATATATTATTTAGCTGGAACAAATAAAACAGATGAAACCAACAATCTGGTTGCCACATATAAAATTGTGTTTTTCAGTAATAGTAAGATAAATAAATAATTTACGTAGGCAATTGTTGTCTTTCAAAAGAGAATGCAAACAATTAGTCTTTTCTAGTCTTTTATGGTGTAGAAATCAGCTCAAATACCCTTTGAGTAAATAGCTGTTCTCACAACAACATCTATCATTTATCAAAAAGGAATAAAAAATACATCCCACTGCCCATGACAAGAGTATAACATAAACTGTCATATTTGATAAATGAGGCTAAATAGTACCAGAAAAGGGGGCTTGGTATTGCATTTCTGTAAATAATGAAAAGAGAATTGCATTCATGAATTCTGTGGTAAACAGAAGAACCTTTGAGACACCGTGAGCATGTTACGGTAACCGATGAATGTGAAATACACAAAATAGTCTATGCATATCTGAAAGGAGCTATTAAAATATTATTCAATCTCAACACAAACAGCTGAAAAACAGAACATAAATATCTTTAGAACACAAACGCTGAACTTTTTCTTGGTAAGAACACGTGCAAGGAAATGAAAATGATGAATTAACATTGAATACACATTATTTGAGCATGTAATTTTTGCTGAATATTTTTGCTTTCTTCAAGAGCTTTTGCACTTACTCCCGCTCTCCCGCTCCTAAGATAGATTATAACACCATTCTTGATTATTCTGCGCTGCCCTATATTTAGACATCCCTCCTTAGCTCTCCTTCCATTGACTTTGCCAGTCGGTATCACATCCAATCACTTGAGAGAAAATGTCACAGTTGGAATAACCCTCCGGAGCATGGAATAACCCAGCAGTAACCAGTGGACTATAATTGTATTTTACTTCAAGTTCAGTCTTCGTGAGCCACTGCTACCTCCTACAAAACAACCCAAAAATATTTGTGAAATATGAAAGATTTTTCATATTTTCAAAATCAAACTTAACTGAAACATTTAAACAAGCTCTCCAATCAAAACATGGATAACCACCGGAAATTTTGTTTGGTTTGAAATACTATATTTGTGTCTTATGTACCCCCAAATAGGTGTATATTAGTATCTAAAAGCTACATATTACCTGAGGTGTACATATTAGCAACTAAAATGCACAACTTTAAAATGGGCACCACCTCAGAGACAGCTTTGGGTATTTTTTTTTTTCTAAATGGCATCATTAAGTCAAGAGGCATCTGTAAGCTGAATTACCATATAAAAAAAAAAATAAGGGAATTAAAAAAAAAAAAAAGCGACAGTTCCCTACCTTCCAGGCTTTTAGTCTGAGCTCAATTTATAGGACGTATTGAAGAGATGTAGCAGTGGGGCAGAGCCCACCCATGATGAGAGTAAGAGTTGTGGAGGAGTTGGCAGTATAAGACTATAAATCTAGCATAATAGTGAAACTTGTCTACCTGGCATGACAGGCTATTCAGGAGGCATTCAGAGTCCAGCGTAAAGCAGAGCACAAGCATTTAATCAAAGTCACACCGCCGCAGAGCTGAAAGTGTTCCCTGGGACTAAAACCTAAGAGAGAAAGATTTCAGTCCCCCTTGGTGTTTTCCTTCAGTCTGATTTCTACTTGTTAATATCTGAATATGCTCTACAGTTACAATTTTCTCAGATGCGAATGGTAGTTATTTGTCAGTAACATTGTGACTTTCCCAGAATTTTCTGTCAGACAGGAACTTTAAAAGGAGAGATGTTTCCTGTGACACAATCACCCTCAAGTCATTCTATCATTCTATCCTATGACATCTGTTTCAACGTAAAACTTCACCAAGACCCCAGTAAAGACAAATGCCTGCACCACATCAGTCACGATGCTACTGAGAGCCAGAGTTCAGCTTTTACCAATCAGCGATTCGTATTCGTTCCTCAAAGGGAACATTACTCACAATCATTCACAATATGTAAAGAAATGTTGAAGTTCAATAATAAAGTTGTTGTTGTTTTTTTTTTGCTTTTTCTGATATCACATTTTCTACTAAGCAAATATCATTAACCTTCCCCAAAAAAAAAAAAAAAAAAATGTTCACATACATTTGTAGGGTTATGTCAAAGGAAAAACAAGTGTGCTGATACTGATGTGCAACGATATTATAACACTAATAAATAATTACCTAAATAATCATTTAAAAATAAACTGCAAAATCGTTTTTTGTTGTTGTAATCATTATTATATTATATTTACACATGAATGATAAATAACACATTGTGTGGTTGTCTCCTTAAATTAATAAAGGTGTTATGCACAGCAAACTGTAAAACAAAAAGAATCATACTGTATATTAAGATGGCATAATTAAATTAACTAAGCAATCATGAATACACTTATGGCTCCCAATGCGGTTAACCCTAACGTGTTTTTGCAATGGTTGAACACTGTAACCAATCACTGACATGTCCCTTGTGCACTGCCATGTTATTTTTACTTATTTTATTTCCCCCTCGGCTGGTGTGCTTCTTAATTTACTCTGCCATACTTAAGCAAGCTGCTGTCAGTCAATCTTACCATAAGAGCTAAACTCACTGCGCTTTCACATCTGGTTGAAGAATGATTAAGGAAAAAATTGGCATTCAACAAGCTATTTCAGCATGACTTTGGTTACCCGCCAATTGTTGTCAATAACTGTACTGTTTCACTGGTGTAAAAAAAAAAAAAAAAACTCATAAAAAATAATAAAACAATTAATTAATTCAAGTACTTCACCACAGTTCCCCATGGGTTCTTTCACATTTGATAATGCATTAGTCATTTTTTTACAGTTCTGCATGATATTAAAACTTTGCTCAATAATCAATAACTGTCCAGACCAATAACTGTTTATTAGAATAAACACAATATTATAATCCTATGGTGTGGATGCCAAGATGGTTATTGTTATGGCTTAGATTTTTGGTTTAATGGCCCTAAAAAAATGAACAAACCGGTCACATCTTCCTAAAACAAGGGAATGAATTAGCAAAAGGCAGCTCTAATTTACCTATAATGAGGAAAAGAATAATTAAAATGTACCCAGGATTTGATTAAAGCTAAATAATTAATTAATAATACATGCTTACTTATTAAGATGAATTCTTAATTCTTGTCCACAATACATTTTTCCTGAATGTCACAAGAAACGTTCCACGCATATTAGTATATTTTAGAAATAATTTATCATGAATATCTCATGAAAATATTATGTGCACCTACTGAAAATTAATCAATCATTACAAAGGGCTGTAAAATAGCACTGGTGGAAACGTTCCTCTCTCTCTCTCTTTTAAATTTCACCTATAGACCTGTGTTGAGGTTTTGCTATTGTCTAAAAATAATTTGTGATGTTTCGTCTCACCAAGCATCAAAGTTTTACAAAACAGGATAAAAAGAAAAAAAGAATGTCAGCAAAAACAAGCTCTTCAGACACTGTCTGCGATTCAGCCGGGGAAAGGTCATGCATTTGCACGTTACCTTTGATTTTTCATCAGCACGATGCTTCAAAAACAGCTGTGGTAAAATGTGCTTGGATCAACCAATTTAAATGCTAAACTTCTCCGGGGGAGATTGAAGCTTCTTCTTAAATACACACTGAAAACAAATCACTTGGCCCACTTTGAAGAGCCAGGTGGGAAATTGAATGACCCTAATGTTAAGGTGTATTGTGTCTTGGCTGGAGTAATGGAGATGCTGCTGTCTGTCTGGCCTTAAAAAAACGTTTCATCCTTGGATGTTGTTAGTCCATTTGATTTCACTGATTCAGAGTCTTTAAATCGAGTTAGTATTGATAGAGCTTTCTGCACTTCAATAAACCTAATTCATTATTCTCTTTGCTTTATAAGGTATGCATTCATCCATCTAATATTCCTGTACAAACAAATTAAGATGCCACGAATAAAACCCAATAAAATAAATGCGGTGTTTACTGCACTTGTCGCATGCGCTGACATCTGTATTAACCTGGTAGGAAATAAAAAGCCAGGCTTTTTCCACATGAGGAGATGGCAGCTAAATGTGGCCACAGGCTCACAGCCACAAAACCCAGCTTCAACATTCATACCTCAAAAGATCATCTGATCCTTTTTTTTCATGTAAAACATACCCTACATTCTCAACGATCACTTGTAATCTAAGCCTGTGCTCCGTGTTCTCGCACGTCGCAACTCCGCAGACTGCCTGATAACTTTCAGATGGCCTGTACAACCCTGCTTTCAGTCAGGTTGGTTACACGCCTCGGGGTAGGGACTCAAACCTTAAGCTCTCCTTGCATGTCGGAGGAATGCACAAAGGTAATCTTGGCCTGACAGACTGTGCCGCTGTGTACTACTCCGCTGCCTTCTGAATAATGAATCCAGCGCTTCTTCTAGTCATCCTCCAGCAGAGCAGTCTGGAAATAGCTCCACAGCCGTCCAATCTTAAAAACCTCACTGCTGAGCTAGCCTTTAACCCTCTCTCTAATCCCAGAAAACACACAAGCACTGCGCCGCACTCCAACGAGCATGCAGATTTGCGCCCAATCGCATCAGCCATCGGGTTATGTGCAGAAGGTTTTAGGTGTACTTATCGTCTTTAAAGAAAGAGAAGAAGCAGGATCAAAGTAGGGTAGCTGACTTTCTTTGAATGCCATCGTGCAAGGCGAGGTGGCATAGTAATGACCAATGGCAGCTCTGAGAGCTGAATGATGGATGACAGTAAAAGGAGGAAGCAGGACGGAGGAGGAGACTGAGATTTTGAAAAAAGCAAGGCCTAATTATTCAAACCACTTCACCATGTTCCAGGAATTCCTTGGTGAGAGCTCACAGACACACCAAAGTGAACAAACTCAGAACAGAAATATCGGGATGAGTGTCCCCTCATTAGAAGATCAAAGCAGCTCTTCCCCCCCCCCCCCAACTATAGCCGGGATTAATTCAAAGGAAATGGGTCAGGGTGAGTGAACATTGAGTCGCTGCAGAGGCTGACACATCCCAGATTAGCCTGATGGTGTTGAGTGGCTAATCATTCAAAGTATCGCCCTCAAAACACTTCAATTATACACGAGTTATTTAACAGATTAAGAAAATTCCACTGTTAGAGCGATAAAGTGATTTTATTCATTCATTGCCAGCTACCAAAATCCTCTGATTGAAAGACAGAGAATATTCATTATTGAAACACCATTTCCATGATAGTTTAGCTTTCTTAAACAGACGTATAAATGCATGCTAAAGGTTTAGAAGCAATTTCAGAATCAAGTGACAGTGGGCCAAAAATCTGCTGCCAACTGTGTGCTTTATGTTAATCAAACAACAAAAGACAAATTAAAAATCACTCACTGCTTTTAACAGAAGGACTGTACTAAGAAAAAATAATGCTTAGTCTTACAGTAAAGACTATGCTGTTTTATTTTACATTAGGCTATTACATTTCTCTAGTAGGCAGTTAACTGAATACTTCACTTGTAATAAAAAAAACAAAGCAGAATTAGTTTAATTTGTATCTTTTTTTTATTCTATTGTATTATTTTGCTTTTTTATCACTGTCAATGTATTGCTTTGATAAAATGTATTGTGTATTGCTTATTACTGTCAGTTTCATTATTTTCAATAGTTTTGAGGACCTTTTTATGCTGGTGTAATATTAATTACTCTGGTATTCTGCTGTGATATAGAGAATTGTGACATTTCGTTGGTTTCTAAAATGTCATAGAAAGCTTATTTCCAGAAAATATTTATCACTGTCTTTAAATAAATCTTTCATAGAAATTGTTGCTCCTATGGCCAACTAATAATCTTTTTAAATAAGTGTGGTTACAACATTGACCACAATAATTATGATTGTTGTTATAATCAAGCAGCCCTAGTCATCAGTGTAACAATAAGTGTAACTACAGACATTATACGCAATAAAAGGCAGGTATTTTAGGAAATATAAGTATAATAAACATAAAATGTGCTCAATATTTATACCACCTTTAACTAGTGAATAAAGCTAAAATCATTTATAACCCTATTTTAAATTGTAAGGAAGCATTTTAGGCTCAAAAGACAATTTCAATATTCAAGAAGCGCTATTTAAGTGCATTTTAGTGCCAGGTTAGGATGGAGTACAGATGATTCTCAAATAAGGTAAACATATGAAACTAAAATATTCAGTGAATTTGCTTCATTGTTTATACTCAGTAAACTCAACAAATGGCTTGTCTTTTGCACATTAAACTGGCATAAGAGAAGTTATCCACATGCACTCTTTGCTTTAAAACCAAGTTAACATTTTCTGAACTACACTACAAAGATGTGTAATGGCTTTTTAGCTATTACTTGGCAGCCTTGTTCATACTTCAGCATTCTGTAGCATTACTGGATGCTTCAAACTCAATGGTGCCGTTGTAGTGAAAACACCATAAACAACATTATAGGCTTTTAAGATGAGGGCTTCTGTCTCTCTCTCTGCATTAATGTGCCATCTATTCTGATGCGACTTGAGCATTGTCTGAAAAACACAAAAAAAATTATCAAAAGCTGGGAGCCATGCCCAACTCTCCTCTTCTCCCCATCACATCTTGTCCTCTCCCTAGTGCCTAGAAATAAAAGTGCAAAACAACATATAATAAATGAGCTGAGATATTAGAGGAGCACAATAGAAATGCCTACTTAAAGAAATCATGCAAATTGCAATGCTTTAACATCCAATAAATTAATGAACACTATTGTGCAAACAGGTGCAGGCTGTACATATATGTAGTCATCACATCCTACAAAAAACAATGCTGCACACCTCACCTTGTGGCCCTAGCCGTAAATCAAATAATAGCCCTGTGCAGGCAACAGAACATTATATAACACTTGGAGCAAGACGATTATGTTACCTTTGTGTTAGTGCCTGAGTATGGAGACCTCTGTCATCTGTAAATATATGTGGATTTGCGTGCACGTGACCCCGCTCGACTCTGCTGTGCATTTCGCTTTGATGTATCTGTTCTGCTTACTCTGGCCAGCTCTCTGTACACACCGATTACTCTCTGTCCCGGCTGCTAGTGCTCTACTAAGCACTTCAATCCATCATTGCCACACCTGCCCTGATGCAGGCCCCTTGTTAAATCATAGTCTTCCATACCTAGACCTACAGGACAGGGCAGGGCAGGGCAACCACAAACTACGGCAGTGCAACGCTGCATTTACCAGCTCCTGGACACTATATGAAAATGTGTCAGCTGGAACTGATCCTGCTATATCATTTATACCATGCTATACGAGTGGCATCAAGCATTAAATTCGACACTAATAGGGGGGGAATCAGGTTTTTGGCCACTGAGATGACTGGGGAAAAAATAGCTTAATTATGCAAACTGTGTTGCGGCATAAACAGCTCCATCGATTACAATGGAAGCGGATTAGATTTGGCGCACCTTACCGCTCAAAGTGTAAAAGCAGGTTGTTTACGGTTGCCAAATAACATCACAGCATAGAACTCAACTTAAGTATGGTCCCAGGTGTTCATATATTAGAAAAGGGTTGCAAATGAGGCTTATTCAGTCTTTTTAATGTAATATCGTTTTGAGCCTTATTACCTCAAATGTTACAAAAGGTAAAGCAGCTGGTGGTGGAGTGCTGATTTGGTGGTTAGAATAATCTAATATTTTGTTTGTGTTCATCAGATTACAATCAAAAAAGAAGTTAATTAAACACAGTGGGTTTAAGGTTTTTAAGTATTTAAGGATTAATACAAATGCATGCTTTTATTCAGCAAGCATGTACTGAAGTGCATAAAAACAACAGTGAAGTCATTTACAAAAAAGAAAAAAAGAAAGAAAGAAATGCTGTTTTAAAACATTTGTAAAATGTCCAACTTAAAATAAACACACACATATTGGTACCATGATACAAGATTTAAGTCAGAACCTGTATGTTTGGTATATCCCTTTATGTGCAACACAAAATAAAGACATATCCTGAAAATCTGAGAATCTGTAACATTTAAAATTCCAATGCATTTCAATTGTTAAGCACACATATAGCCTTGACCTCGGTGTGTCAATCTGCAAACAATGTGAATATCTAACAGCTGGAACTCTGCAATACACATTTCCCTCCCGCCGTCTACCCTTAGATATTCGTGCTTAATGTGATGATGTCACATTCAATTTGGCTCTCAGCTAATGCAAACACAGCGACGTCTAATTGAAATCTATTGGAGTTATAACCACTGTGCAGTATTGGTCATTTAATACAGCCCTGTGATCTATAAAAGCATGTATTAGATATGCAGGGACATTTATTTGACATTAAGTAGTGGGTAATCTGAAGTACATTTTTCTTTCCGGTGCAATGAAATAAAATCTGATAAAACATCCCAGCATTAACATTGTTTAAATAATGTAGCATGCTTTTGAAAGCACTGAGCAATTCTCCCTACCACTACTAATTTCACAAAATAAACTGAACAGTGTGTTTTGCACTTTGCTGAATTTCACCTTTAAATGGCAAAGTGCATTGAAAATCCTGTTCGTGTGTGCATATGTGTGTGCGCCCCTTGACTAATATATACCCAGGAAAATTGCTGATGTGTTGCAACCAAGAACTACAAAATATTTACTACAGAATAATTTTCTAAGACCGATGTAGTCATTTAACACACTCTCCTCTGATGTTTGAAACATTATTTCACCTCTTTTTAAGATTCTAAATAAAATAAATAATCAAATTTGACCTTTTGATGGAAAAATAAGAAGAGGTATTTTGCAAATAATATGGTTTATGATAACAGCAATGCTTTGTAATACAAATATCACATCAGGTTGTTTGTCATTAGCTTGCAGAATTGTAAACTGAATGTGCTCTGTTTGTTAATACTGATTTAAATATATCAAGTTAAAATATGATTAATGGAATAAAGGATTAAATATTAATAGCAACACTAATGAGACTTTCCATTGGGCTTCATGCAAAATGATCCAACAATGAATAATTATAATAACCAATTATGTATCACAAAGCAACCATCTGCCCAGAGAGCACTGAAAAAAAAAAAAATAAGCAAAGAAATAAACTCACAATGATAATCCCAATGCTTCAAAGAGTGTGTATAGCGACGAAACTCACTGGAGACGAACACAAGACTGAAATGGGTGCTTTTTTTGACATTAAGAAACTGAGCACTGGAGAAAAGATCTGACATTATCACTCTCGAGTGCCAAGTATCTAGGGCATAGTTGCCATTTGAATATGATAAATGCCTTACTAAGAACTCTCCTATCGTAACAATCCAGAGATGAATTGGGAATACAATAAACAAAGCGGACATATGTTTCATAGCACACAAACCCCAGGAGACAGTATATATGGCATTAATCACTCCACTGAAGAGCACTAAAAACTCTCAAAGCACAACATTACAAATAGCCCTGTTTTTATATAGCGTTAAGACGTTCCAAAAGTTACCGCATCAATCAAACAATGCATGAGCGCCGCACGTCCAGAGGTCTGTAATTGGAGCTGCGGTACTGGAGATGGATTGGGGTCGGACTGTCAGGCGGATAAGCATCAGATCAGAGGCATGGTCCGGCAGCATGATGTCTTTGCCTCCGTTGATCCTCTCTCAGCCGGGTCAGGCTTTTCCTGAAAGCCCACTGTGACAGCCAACCACACACATATCGACACACACTTCATTACAAGGACCGCTGATTTAAGCGAAGGGAATTGTTTGGAGAAGGACAGACGGTGAAAGACAGACGTTGGGAATTTTGCATCTACTATGTTGTTAGTGTAAACAAACATCTTTATAGGGCTTTTGCGGATATGCTTCTAGTGTAGCTCAGAGGCAGTGTGGATCTTTGGCTTGTATACATTGATCTATCTGCAATAAAACAAACCAAACAAGGGCCGTTCATGCGGGACATGTTCTTGCATTATAAAAGCAAAAACAAAGCTTAGTGCGAGATCAGTGTTCATTTAAATTGAATTACTTTAATTAAAGCAGACTGACAATGCAAACATAAAAATGCAAGCAGTTAACAATGCTTTCTTAATATCTTGGGGACTATTTGGACTTTCTTAAAGATGCTTTAAAATAAATTTCACTGGAGAAAAATCTAATTGACTTCGCTTGACTTGGCAATGCATTAACAATGTTATTTTAAGAAGAAAATACTGAATAAAGAATAAAGAATACTGCTTTAGTATTTTACAAATTATGTATTTCTGATTTGTGAAATGTATTCCTTAAACCATGTATTTATTCCTGATTATTTAATTTTTATGATTAATTTTACTTTTACATTTTTAAATATTTTTAAAAGTATTTTATATTCAACCTGGTTGCATTTATTTGATTTAAACAATACTGTAAAAAATAGTAATATTGTGAAATATTATTATTATCACAATTAAAAAAAAGATTTGTTTTAGATTTTAATATATTCTAAAATATATTCATGAATTTTGAGCAGCCAGTCTTTAGTGCTACATAGTCCATAAAAAAAATATTCTAATATACTAATTTGATGCTCAAAATATATATATAAATCGTATTGCCAATTTTGAAATTGAAATACATTTAAAGTATATATTAAAATGTATGTATGTAAGGTTAAGAACATCTATATATAATAATAATAATTACAGTAAGGAAATAAAGGGGAAAAAACACTAAAAAAGAAAAACTAGCATCCACCTAGTGCATGTTTGCTTAGAAAAAACTTTTTTTTTTTTGCACAAAAGTGCAATAATGTGTCCTGTGTGAACTGCCCCTTGAAGGTGTCTCCTCATCCTCACATTCCCTTATTCAGCGTTCATATTTTAGGCGTATTTGTCCTTGCCTTATTTCTGAGGGCACATGTAATCAAATCTGCAAGATGCCTTCCTGCCATTAAAGGAGGCAGTTGTTTTGAGAGATGCACATATAATGAAGGAAGCTCAAGATGAGCTATGCTCTTTGAGATGCAACAACCTCTGGATGGATGTCAGGATGAAGGGTTTGAATTTAGGTTTGGCAGAGAGGAATACAGCCTCAGTCAGAAGCACAGGCGCATTATGCATCCATTAACTTTCCAAAGAACAGCATATAGCTCGGCACCAGAGTGCAACGTACATCTATATTAAATGCAGGAAAGAACACAAGTGTCGATTTGGGCTCTTTTTCAAGTGCCTCGCGCACCTGTGTGCCAGTATCGGTGTTTGAGGGACCGAGACTGTCTTGTTGTTGATCTGATCTACATTATGGGTCGCAGCAGGGGCTCCTGTGCAAGAATAATCCGGATTGAAGCGAGTAGTTGACAAGGATGGGAACGGTAGAGACGGAGCCCCCTGCAGGGAGGCATGTCAAAATCTACCCAGGGGGTCTTTTACATTGCACCTGGTTTTCACGCCCACCGAAGCAACTGCAACTGGACATACGTAATGGAAAAGAAGGGGGGCTGCCATTTTGGTCCGAGCACCACCTGCATCTATACATGACAAAAAAACGACATGTTTAAGAAGTCAGGAAGATTTAGAATAAATGCCACCTGTAGAGCAACATGTTTCACAACATAGTACACAAATTATCGTCACAGCATGGGGAGTTTAGGTCTAGCTGACTCATTATTCAGCACCTGTTAGACTTAGACACAGTGCAGCTATGGGACCGACTTTCATCGGTGGCAAAATGGATCTTTTCAAATATAGATGAGGCTGCGATTGCAATCTTTTACACATCTTGTGATTTATTTTCTGGTTGCTCTCTCAGGAAAACCAATTCAAGCTGTCAGGAGAATACAAGCAAAACCAAGTCACAAGGAGTAATTCTATCGTTCAAATTTAATGTTATACTCTCTAATAAACAGGTCATGGCCAGGAAATAAAGCCTGGGCACAACAAATATCTCTCCTCAAGTTGTGGAACATGACAAAGAATCTAGGGAACAATCCGCAGCTACAAATATTACACAGAGAGCGTTTTAAGCACCCTCAATTTCTTTTATCACAGATTCATCCAGAAGCAGACTCATCTCAAACCAGTCAAACAACAAAATCACAAGGTTATCTGTCTGTGGTGAAATTTCGAGCAAAGACTAAAGCCTCGTTCACACTAAAAGCGACACGCAGTGACAAAGCGACGCGATCCCATTCATTTCAATGGAGAGCTGGCGATATCCGGCAACAAGAGCGACAATGGCCCTCAGCGACCATTGGCGACCGGATGTGGGTGTGTCCAGCGACGCGACAAAGTTCAGAATCTCTTAACTTTATGCAAAAGAAGAGCGACTTTTGGGAGCGACAGCCAATAGGAAAGAAGACTCTCACATGCTCATTCTTCTTTCAGCTCCAGCAGTGATGACGCCGTTTGCGTTTTTGCCATAGATAAACGCACGCAATGAAAAAAAGAACTCTCTGTTTCTCATTTATTTTTGTTTGTAT
>JAUMHP010000065.1:11630204-11671716 GCA_032361065.1 Enteromius trimaculatus
TAATGAGAACGCCCACTAGCGACCTCATCGCCAGCCTCTAGCGATATACAGCGACAGAAGACGCTGCTAGTGTGAACGAGGCATAGGGGTTTTAGCTGACACATATGGCAGCTATTAATACACTTTACTTATCAACATGGCAAATCCTGTATCACAAAATATACATATTTTAAAAATATGAAAAATATTTATTATAATTTTCATTTACAATTAATGGGAAAAGAAACACTTGTTTGTTATACATTGAGAATTAATGTAAACATAAGTAGCTTATTCACAGTTAAACTTGTAAGTTAGCATTTAATTAGGGGCCGCAAATCCATTTAATTTTTCTGTGTTTTTTTGTTTTTTGATGTAATGCAAATTAATTACCAAAAATAAATAGTATAATGAAAATAATCAATAAAACCTCAGCAATCGATTATCAATTAATCAATCTTTTAAATGTAATAAAATATAACAATTACAACAAAGTATTTTACATACATAAAATAAAATATAATTCTACACAACAGAACTGTATGAAACATTCGTGGTTTAAATTAAAACAATACCTTGTTTGCATGATATTCCTTAAAAAATAATAATATTATTATGATTACTGTTACTCCACCCCAAAATGATTTACCATCATGTCATAAAAGCTTTGTTTGTCTTCGAAACACAGTTTAAGAAATTTAGGATAAAGACCAGGAGTCAAGTAAATACCACTGTCAAGGTCCAGAAAAGTATGAAAGACATCGTCAGAGTAGTTCATCTGCCATCAGTGGTTCAACACTGACATTTAATACTTTTTGTACAGAAAAAAAAATAAGTTATTCAACAAATTTAGCACCGTAGCACAATTTTGGACAGCTTCACTACATGCAAATAGCATATAGCTCTTCTGTGTCTGCTGCAACCCATGTCTTTTACATGTACAGATCTGGCCATTCAAATGCGCATGAAGGGAAGTGGTCACGCGTGACACCGGTGTATTATGTGGGAACACAGAAAATGCACAGGAAAGACATGATCAGTAGGGGGCAGTCACATGACGCACTAAGCTGAAGCGGCAGCGATGATCATCGTGAGCTACTGTACATTAAAAGGCTAGTTTGAGATGAGCCAAATCTGTGTGGAATCAATGGGAAACGACTGGCTGATGACACAGTTTATTGCCCATTGGTTCAAACAACTGTGATGTTACATTATGACCATGCTTTCTATGTGTGAGATATGTGATTGTTAACATATTACTATCAAAATCTAAAATACATGTAAAGTAAAAAATCCGAAATGAAACTGAATGCTAGACGGTTGGAATACCTCCCCTTCTTTTTTTTCTAAATTAACCTAATAAAAAATAAATGAAATTATAGATACAGAATGAATTACTAATATGGCGTGAGACATTGAAACAATGAGTGCGTTTAAAAGGACCCTCTTGCGATTATAGTGAGATTTTGACAGTATTGCGAGTAAACGTTAACTCAAACGCAATGCGATTATGCTCATTATCGCAGCAAGCAAATTCGGCTATTAAAATAGTTTAGTTTTTGAAAAACGTTTGTAGCAGTTTTGTTTGTTAAATAGCCTATACGTTTTTGTTTTTTAAAAGTAACGACCAAGCAGCCAGCGGCAGGAAGTAAGCTGATGCCTTTTCAAATCGAAAGAACGGAAAAGACACGGAAAACACTTGTTTATTAATAATTATTTTAAATATCTCCTTACTATTTCCCCCAGACACATTTATAGTAATTTACTTACTACAATGACGTGACACGCAACTGTAATAAAACACAGATTAGAAACGTTTTCGGATAAGAAAACACACCTGCGCTCTTTATGAGTATTCTCTTTTATAGAATTTGTTCTATGCAGTGGGGTATGTGATTATGGCAGTATTTTTGTTTTCTGTCCAAACAAAAAGTATTATAATTGCTTCATAACCTTATGGTAGATTATGGCTAATGGTAGACAAACTATTCTGATGATGTCTTTCATACTTTTCTGGACCTTGACAATGGTATTTACTTGGCAGGCAATGGGAAAGTCATAAGCCTTCCGGTTTTCATCCAAAATATCTTTAATTATGTTCTGCAGACAAACAAAGATTTTAGGGGTTTGGATGGTAAGTGATTAATGAAAACATCTTCATTTTGGGGTGGAGTAACCCTTTAAGAAGTACAGAAATAGTCCCAGAAATACAGTATATTACTATTGTATAATGATACAATAGTAATATACTGTATTTCTGTGACTATTTCTTCAAGTTAAACCAAACGTTTATTTTGGCGGTTTCTACTGTGCGATTGGCTGTTAAAATAATCCATATTAAGTAAAAAAATAAAATAAAACTTGATCAGAATCTCAGTCTCATATTGTTTATCGCCTACAGCTACCACTATGAATATGACAGATGTGTTATAATGGATAATTGCATAGCATCTTTTCAAATATAACAATAATAGTAAGAATAATAATAGCATTGTAAGCACCGTGAATTTCTTCTATCAGAGAATCATCCAGGATCAGACTCATCTGAAACCAAACAGAAATTTAAACTTAGTTTAAATCGACGTATCACTAAATAAGCTGATGCAGGTGACAGCTATTGTTGCACTTTTCAAATATTCCTTTCTTCTTTGGCGCAGTGTGGTCGATGTCGGTATGCAGAGATGTGAAGCCATTACATGTTGACTTCTAAGCCCTTGCCATTTTCGTGATCGACCTATGTTCAATATCCTGATTGAGGCTAATCATTACACCAGCTTGCTGAGACAATAACTTTCTCTCAGACAGCGGGCTTTGCCAAGGACTCCGGGGATCTAATGTTTTTCCTGTGGCACATGGCCTTGTGGCTTAAGGCATTAAGAGATTTCACTACATGCCACAATCTGCACCTTAGAGATATCGATATCACAGGACGCAGAAAGATTTTCAGTGTTTTTCTTTTTTAAACGCTCATTTTGAAACCACTACAAGCATAGTGCTTGAATTGTTGGGACTAGTCAAAAGCGTATCACATTTTACCTAATTTATTGGTTCGATTGAATTCCAGAACATTTTCATTTTAGCAGGAGGCCGTGAAATGAGAATATTCCCACATTGTCATAATAACATTGTGCAGCAGAGGTAGACAGTGTAAGGAGAGGACATTGAGAGAGCCGAAGATAGTGAATAATGGTTTGTCCCACTCAGCACTTAAAGGTTGGATCTCTATTACCAGCTGAGATAAAATGTCATTCGCGTCCCCGGGAAGAGTGGATTGTGATATTTAATGGTGGGTCCTGGGACTTGACTTTCTTTCCCAGAGCTCTCTATCTTCCTACTACATTATTCACAGGGCTGTCAGTGAGCACCTGGCCAACATACAGCAGCACCTACGTCTACAGACGCACTGAAGGGTAGAAAATGGACTCGTCTCCAGCAAAGCAAAGCTTTTATTGAGAATGATGGTTCTGCCATGATGGCTTCACAGATGCATAGCACTGTCTTCAAAACACCGGTGCCCTGAAAGGATTTGTGAGATTCTTCATCTATTTTGGATACTTTTTTTCTATTTTCATTGATTGCCATTCCAAGTTTTCTCCACAACATCTCAAGAAGGCTTGTTGGACTGTTGAGCAACATAATTGGGCGAATGCTGACAAAATACCCATAATCTGTATGGATGTTATGTCTGCACACTGTCTAAAACTGATGTGCTCTAATCTCTCAAAACTTTTGCACAACATCTGTTTATCAGGCTGTTTTAGAGTATGTGTCTAAAGGCATGCTAGTTGTTCAATAAAAACATCACCTGTGCATTCTCCCTACTAATAAGTGCACAAGCATACAGTATTATTCAAAATAGCTCAATGATTCAGAAAAATTATATTTCCAGATGCTCCAGAAAACCTTGATGACTTCTTTTTTGGTTTTTGTGTTTGTCTGAAAATAGCTTCTATATTTAATGTTCAAAGGTTTACTCCCATCAACCCTTTGCCACATGTATTGGATGAAATGCACTAAAAGTAGCACACAAGAACAAAAGCACCCCCCTTTAAGTGGCTGATGGACTATGCCATATAATTACAGTTATTTCACCTCATGGAAACCTGTTCAAGATCTATTTTTACCTGATTCATTGTGACCAGAAAACAGGCTTTTAAAGCTTTTAAGAAGCTTGACATGTTAGACAATCTGTCAGTATTTGAAAGTACTTTCTTTACAGTAAGTAACTTTACAGTTATGTACAAGTAATGTCTGTTTTTTTTTGCTTTTTTTTTTCAAGTTTTGTTTTGCTGCATTGTTTGTTTATTCTAAATTTGCATAGCCAATAAAACCGAAAAACTCATCACTTGCTGAGATAGATTAATGCAGTGTGCTGCTATACTTGTGAGCAAAGCTCAGCCATGGCAAAATCTGTATGTCACACAGCAGAGAGAGGAAAACAAATCCACCATAAAGGAAATTTAATGAAGTCCCAAACGGCAATACCACTGAGTATATCTCTCTGGCTTTAAAGACATGAAACATCCCACAACACCACAAACTGTCCTTCAATATACCTCTAAAGTAATGCAGAAAGTGAACAGTCAAACTAGTAGCAGGGTTGTGTGGTATATCTCTACTGAAAAAGTACTGCACATCCAAAAATCTTCATTCGGCACAGTTTGGTACCCGGACAGCGATGTTCTGCTGTTCAATGGAGCCGACAGCTACTTGTTATTATTTGTGTAGAACTGAAAGCTCATTTAACTCTAGCGTTTACATTCATCACTCATGTAACGACTGAGCGGAAGTGGATTTAACACCTAAGCTCTGTTACAACACCTGCTGTTTACCTAGACAGCAGTTTAAAGCATCCTAGGCCTTCCTAAGCAAAGACTGTTTGTGCTGCCTTCATACCTTGTATGAATTTTTTACTGTTGAAGAAATTTTCAATGTTTCTTGAGCATATTATAGTGAAGGATCATGTGACACCGGAGACTGAGGTAATGGCTACTGAAAATTAAGCTTTGCCATTACCGGAAAAAAAAACTTTGTCCTCTACTTGGCTTTTTTGTGAGACTTCCTACCCAAAACGCTTCATTGGTAGTGTACATTGTATTTATATCTGATGCCTGTTCAAAGTTAAAAAGTTTAAGATGATGTCTCTTTAATCTGCAAATATTTTGAAATTGCAAAAGAAGTAGTTTTTGTCTAGATACCCCAATGCCCCATCACTGTACAACATTGGACCCCGCTGACTTTAACTGTTTAGACAAAACAACACTTCAAAAAATATGCTCTTTTGTTTTCCAAAAAATTCTGGACTAATTAGTTTTGGTGACAAACTTACATTTTTTTGGTGAGCTATGCCTATTAGACTGGGAAAAGAAAACTACTTTGACATCGAATAAACGACTTTTAAAATCTCTTTAGCAAGAAAGTTTCTGCTAAGAATATAAATGCAAATGTAAATGAATATGGATTTTGATACATATCCTTGTTATACTTCAGACTGTTGATATTTTCCTGCATTTGTTCAAAACCATCTGTTATATTATGGTGGCAGAATTCTGAAGAGATTCGTGCTTCAGAACAGAGCGTTCCACCAAGCAAAACAAAAGCATGTCAATCTGAATGTTGCTCAACACAGCATCAAAAAAATTTGATTTGTGGTTTTCTGGTGTTTGCACTGCCAAGTTGGGCCTGAGCCCATCATTAGTGCCAAAGTTCTGGCAGATACTGTTCCCAATTTCCAGACAACTGTACAGCTGCCTGATTGTTTAACAGACGAAAGAATTTATTTGAAGTCTCTAAACAAAGTTGCAAGAGCATCTTCACGGAATTAGACTGACACAAGTTGGAAAGAAACCAAAGGCACCTGCTCTAATATCCATTTTACACAGGATTAACATTATTTGCTTCAAAGCATCAACCACTTTTAACAGTCTTAAGGATAAGAAAATAAATAATTAGTTTGGGTAAATGAAACAGCTCTGGGTAAAATTAAACTTAAAGTGAACCTTTCTTGAACAAGAAGCGTGGCCATATACAATCAGGCGATGCTGAAAGCCACATTGCATTCAGACGGCATTGTGAGCCACACGCTGGCAAGGATCAAGAACAGGCTGCAGCTAGAGCAGGAAGATCACACCACCATCATTAGTTTGTTATCCAACAGTGTCATCTCGAGATAATGGACATTTATGGATTCAAAATGATGGATGAAAAGAGCCTTTTCTGAGAGTCGCCTTGCTGCAGCGAACCCAAATTACATTGTGAATGACGTGAAAATAATGTAATGCTGGTGCCTTCAACATTTAATGTGATTTAAGGGACTGTTCTGAAGTCGATTCGCTGTAGAGTCTTGAAATTGTCTTGCTTTTTTCTTTTTTTTTTTTTATCCAGGATGAAAGATCCTATGGCCTGAGTCCGAGACGGGTGACGAGTGCCACCGAAGACCCATGACCTCTATATCCAATTCCAGTATGAGGGGTGCAATAAAAGGATATGGAGAGGGTGAATGAGTTGTGACCCCCAACTTCCTCGATTTATCTCGGCGTCCTATAAAGTGGGCAGCAGAGGTCCTGAACTGAACACGTTCACCTCACACACACACACAGTTAAAAATCAATATCTTACAGGAAAAGAAGACCGAAACATGGGTGGGTAGGGACATTTAAAGCCTGTTGTGTTGTTGGTAGTTTAAAATAAAGAAATAAATAGAAAGCAGACCAAGTCTCAAAAGACTAGAAAGTGGATGAATATTATAATTAGAACGCAATCAAATACAAATAAACAAACTGTAGCACTACTATAACATAGAAGGTTATTAATAGATCTAAACTGTTTATACAAAGGAACAAACAAATTCCTCTCCCCATAAATGAGAGTTTGGATGATTGGTCTTGGCAGGCTGGTTTGTGCATGTTACGTATTCAAGTGGCGAGTGCCAGATTTCACACCCCCCGTGTGAGAAGCTTTTATTGGTAAGACGAAAGAGAAAGAATGATAGATTTTGTACAGCACCATCAGATGAGTCCGAATTCCTTTTCTCACAACTTTGTCTGTGATGGGAGATTTAAAACCTTGGGTCTCGACTTATTTGAAGAGGAAGAATGTTTGCGGTTGGCAAGCGAGAGACTATTATCGACATGCTGGATAGAGAGTGATGTAGTGGGCTACCAAAATATTAATCTGCCCTAAGAACAAAGCTGATGTGCTCACTCTGGAACCACATGCAATCTCATGCAATTCTTAAGGGGAGGAAATATATAGAATTTATTATACAAATAGGAATCACACAAGCAATTAGTATGTGCTGGAGTGAAAGTGTGAATGACTGAGCATCTGAACATTCAGACGTGTTTTTTAACTGACCTTGGCTGGGTTTCCCCAAACAACAAGCGGGGCGCTAACAGAACGTAAAGTGTACTTAATCTCAACGGCATGTTTCTCAGAAGCATTGTTATCTGTGTCATAAGTAAAAAGCTTCAGACTAACTTAAATGGATATTTCTGCTGGTTTATCAGAAACAACAGGCACAAAATAAAGAATATTAATGTACTTTGGTTATCACAAAGCTCTTGTAGACTACATGCAAGAATAAAAGACGCACTAATATAAAATGCCTTTATAATGGTATTGAATTATGCATTATAGACCTTTATGTTGGCCTAATTGAGGATAAGAACTAAATATATCTAACTATAACAGTGGGCATAATTCATAATAAAAAAATATGTCTTCATTTACTCATGTGAATAAAAGTTAAACAATTCACTTTCTTGGTTAAAATGTTAGGCTATTTCTTTAATAAATCACATTTCCCAAGGACTATTAAATCCATGCACTTATGTAGCCCCACGTATGAAGTCAGTGCTAACCAGACTGTTTGGTTTTCAACATTCTTTAGAATATCTTTTTTGATGCCAGTTTCCAGTTTTGAATTAACTACGTCTTTAAATTCAGATTGAGTGTGCTAATTTGGAGGGGGAGTGCTGCTTCATCATAGAATAACCTAAAGTACAAGGTAAGTTAAGATTATCAGTAAAACATTTGCCTTTATATTGTACCTTACCGTGATCTGAAGGCTTTTCTTTACGCTAACAGTGTGAGAGGAGAACTTAACATGCTATCTAATTTTGTTCCTATTTAAACCAATGTTCTTGAAGACAAATGCAAAAGCTAAAGCATGCTGTAATTGGATACCATTTTTATGCAATCTCTCTGCATGCTTACTTGATTTACTTTTAAAACAAATTTAATGCAAATTTTATTTTAACATAAAAAGATTTGTGAAAAGACTCCTCTCAATCTCGTTCTTCTTTTTTGTGTGACAGAACCAAAAAAGTGTTGCTTGTGTTTTATAATACATGCCATTCATGTTTTCTTTCCACACCGACTTCCTTTTATCAGTATTACAAAATGGCAAAAAAACATTTCATTTTCATGGCGATTTCTCGCCTCATCGCAAAACACAGCCATCTAGGCTCACAGTTGGACAATTAGAAATACCAAAAAAGGTCCAAGTCAATTTCTCAAATTGATTCCAAAACAATATTGTATTTATAATTGAGAGCAACACTTTCCAAAAACCCTAAAGCCCAGATAAAGACACCCTCCATCTGTGCTGTGGGATACAGAAAAAGCCTTTTGAAGAATTGCACAAGCGCGTCATCTTTTTTAGGCCATCAAAACCTAATCCTGCTATAAGCCGATCAATTGCATTATATATAGCTATAGACTGTAACCTTTAAGGCGAAGCCCTCTTGCTGAACTGTAATAGAAAAAGCAGAACAGACAAAAAGACAATTTGACACATAGTAATTATCTCTATCAGTCCTTTTGCTGCTTATGAAGCTAAAGCTGCACTGGCACTCCGTGTGACCTGTTTCGCTCGTATCTCTCTGTACTTAGACCATCAGACCAAACTCTCCTGCCACCCAGAGTAATGAGAATGCATCCAGCACAGGGCTCATCAGCCTTTCCGTTTGAAGTTTGCCTACAGACAAAAAAAAGAAAATCCCTGTGAAAACATTTGAATGGGTTGCCGTCCATGTTGAGATTGTATCCAATTTTTTTTTACATTGCGAGAGAGATTCAATGTCTTAGCTGCCACAGATGGTTGTACACTCCAGGACATTCTGGGCATTGTTGTGAAAAAGTGGAAATGCATATGGAAAACAAGCTGGCCTTGGTGTCTGCAATGATCAATGGAGCAAACACCTTGATGTCATAAAGGGAGGCGGGGAGATGTTCGCAGACGTGACAGATGGTTGGTTAAGCATCCTGGCGACGGTTGAGGAACGGCCTACATGGGCGCCCAAACCTGCCTCTAGCTGCCCCTCTGGGAGTGCGGAGAAGTTTTTCCTGGTAGTCTGTTATGATATGCATTTCAATAGAGCGATTTCCCACCATTCCAAATCGCTATAGTTGATATAGATAACGTGCATTAGCAACGGGTTCTCCATCAGTGCGCTAAATGGAAATGTGGAGCAGATATTAGAGTACACAAGGGAAAAGCGGTCTCAGTTCTTAAACATCATTATAAGATCAGAGATTTCTATAATGATGTTTAAGAACTGAGGCCGCATTTCTCATTGGCCTTAGGGGGTGAGAACGTATACACACATGGAGCGTATATACTCCTCTCATGTAAAAACACAGTGCAAACACCCAGACGTGCAAGGAAGAGAGAAAGAAAGACAGAGAGAAAGCTTCACAGGCACTGAAGATCCTGATAGGGGTCATTTATCCTCTGATAATAGCAACCAGGCCAGACAAAAGCAGGGGGCAGCTGGGTTTCCAGGCTATTTCCTGGCCAAACGAAGAGCTTCTCTAACTTTTGTTCACAGTGATGACTTTTGTCACGATGTCTTTCTTGGCCAGACTGTAGAGGCTTCTAACATGCCTTCCAGGAATACAAATTAGCTAAAGTTCTTTAAGGGGAAAAAAAAAGTTCTTCTAACTTCAAAACCAAACCTTTCTCATACGTTGGCCCTATTGTTTTGATGACTTTTTTATGTGGGAGGTCTTGCTTGAAGGTTCACTTAATAAGAAAGTATCTAACCTTAATTAATTCCCTTTATAGCTCCCTTAAATATGCACACATGTTCACATAGTCATGAATATAATCTTTCAACTCACTGACTGGCCTTGTCTGATAATAAAGTGTTTTATTCAGTACAAAAACTTCTTACTTTTTCAATTTTATGTTCCTGGATGAAAATCTTTCTTTATCTTTTTTTTTTTTTTTTTCACCGTCATAAAAGTTTGTATGAAGTACAAGATCCAAATGAATATCAGAGAGAAACACTTTCGCATGAATATCCAGCTAAAGCTTAAAGAAAGTAAAACAAAAACGTGTATTTACAGCAGGAGCACAGCTGAAATATTGTTTTATTGCCTATTTTGAAAGAAGCCTTTTTTGGATGTTCCCTGAGCTGCTAGATCTCAGACTGTGCGATATATCTTCAAGCGCTTCATTAAAAATGGATCAACTTAAATGATACCAGCAATGAATATGGTTTATAGCTAAAACAGATTCTGATATATGATGCTCTGCAGGGGTTATATTAATGTCAAAAGTGTGGTGAATTTTCTACTTAAAGGGATAGTTCACCAAAAAATGAAAATGCACAATATTTACAGTACACACCCACAAGCCATTCCAAACCTGTATGACTTTATCTCTTTCTGAAAAAAAAGATCTGGCTGAAGATAACTGGGGAGAAATGGATTTTTTTTTGTCATGTTCTTCAGAGGAAATAAAAAAAAGTCATGGTTTGTAAAAACCATAAAAGGGAAAATGAAGTAAATGATGATGCTTTCAACTTTTGGGTGAGCTATCCCTTTAAATGCCTAATATGAGGATGGATTTATTTACTGTAAATAGGATAAGAACCCATAAGGGAGCATTTATACTTAGTCTTGATCAATTGCTATCCAATTTGTGCAAAACAGATCTAAATCCAAACTACTATTTCTCTGCTATATGCAATGGTAATGTGGGGCAGTAAAATTCTGTTGAATGCTCTCTGTGCCCCATTAGTATTTGGGTTTTGAGATTGCTCAGTCCACGTTTCATCTGTGATTGCTTGTTCACGCATGGATTACAAGGCTCCCAAATCTCCATATGTGACACGGTGAAGTTTCCATATCTAAACAGCCAAAATCCACTTAGGTTTCATGATTATATCTTTAAATAAATAAAGAAAATTGTAATATAGACTCATTTATAATTGATATTTTTTATTTATTTATAGATAGAAAACACTTCCTAAAAGATTAAATAAATATGGCATATTTAATCTTTAATTGTAATGAATATGAATAAATATATAATATTCTGCAAATACAGCATTATGGTCCTTTTAATGTCAATTGATTTCTCAGTGTGATGCAATATGTGCTGTACTACGTTTATATAGTTGACGCTGAAAATACAAATTGACTTTTAATAATTGTTTACACAGCTAGTAAAGGACAATCAAAATGTCAGAAGCTGACAGAATGCACCAAAAATCATAGCAGATACATAATTCTAAGAAAGGGGTCACTGTTGCTAATGAGTAATGAAAATAGATAATGATCTATGACCAATGAATCAGCACATTTACTGAATCTATAAGGCATAACCACTAAATACATGAAACAGAAAAATAAAATTGTTTTAGAGGGAGATGGAGATAGAAGTGTAACAGGTGTGCTATAAGGATGATGTTCAAAAGCAGTGTTTTTACCCTGCAGCTAAGTAGCTCTGAGAGCATTACCAACAGCATTTTTACTGCTGCTACTTTCTTTTCAATGCTACCGTGCAACTCAGTGCATACTCCTCAGGCAAACGGTGCAATGCAATGCAACAAAACCAAAAGAAAACCAAAGACCATTGCAACGGCATATAGATGTGCTGTCAGTTTTGTTTGATTATAATGAAAATAATTAGGTTTATGTCATTTAAATCGCTTCGCTATGAAAAGGTGCATGCTGAAATTCAGACCTTGCTTTTTATGGGTTGCCAAAGATCCATCTCAGAACAATTTACAGTCAGCCTCAATGAGGTCTCTGTGGAAACTCATCCCACACCTTTAAAAGTGCATCTTAATTGTTCCAGTAAATCACACAGTGCGTCCCATTTGCATGAATTCTTCTCAGAGAGAGTACTACTGTAAGAGATCCTGGAATACAGGCAAATAAAAATAAAATATCTGGTTGCAGCATATTTACGAAGACATTTTTCTCAATTAATATCTATTGAGATATTTGTAGCATTATGTACCACTAAAGTTTTAAAGGGCTGCTCTAAGACCACATACTGTGAAATACATCAAACGCGGACTGTACAAAATGTAGACCGATGATTGATGAAAAATGCCCTTTTTACATTTTAACACCCGGCTGACTAATAAATAAGCATAGTCACTCTCCAGAGTCGTCTATAACTTCATATAATAATGACTAGTCCCTCTGGAGGAGACTGGATACATAGAGTACAGTGCTATAATACAGCTTTAGCTTATTTTGCATAGCAGACTGGAGAGATTTCGGGAAAGATGGGGAGAGATACAGAAGCTGAACGACTGTGCAGAGAAACTTGACCTCATTCTCTTAATGGAGTGCTGTGAAGCAGACAGCCCGCTCTCAGCTACATCATTATATTTTGACTCAAACGGACCAAGTCCCAGACCTAATCCACTGCAAAGAAAAAGAAGAAAAATGGCTTTGAATATGCTGGTCAAATACTACAGCTCACCTGCATGTCTCAATCAAATATTTCATATAACCATAGTATTTTTGAAAAAAACATAAGGCTATTTTTTAGCCTTATATATATATAAGTTCATCACACAATGAACAAATTTCACACACAGTGGGTTTCAAAAGTTTGAGACTACCAGTGACCTTTTTTTTGTCATTTATATATACGTTTGTTTTTATTTTTCAGTTTAAAGTATACATATAATAACAATAATCTGCTTAAATGCATCCCTCTACTTAAATGTAAATATTAAATCTTAATGAACTGAAATAGCCCTATATTTCTTGCTTTATCCTTTTGTGTACGTATTCTAAACTATAATCTGACAAGAGCTACTCAAGGGTGAATTATTGCATTATATCAAACATTATATCACACCAAACGAGGAGGCAGAAGCAGTAAATAGTGTCTAATGTGACATGTAAATTGAGCGTGTGCATTTCAGATGCGGTTTCCTTTGATCAATGCAGGGAATGCTGAACATGAGACACTACAGATCCTCCATTAGAAATGTTTAGCCAGCAATGAGCAGGATTGCATTCCCCTATTTTCCACTGTTCTCTTTTAAAACAACATTTTAGCAACAAATACCCAAAAATATCCACTGCATGGCAGAACAAAAAAATCTTTACATTTTTATTTTTTCCCCTATTTATCTTGCATATCCTATATAACTCAGTAGCAAATGTGAATGTGAATAATAAAAAAGAGCTTGGCATAGACTATTCTGTTTGTTCCTTTAAAAGCAAAACTAACTAGACACATCACAACAGCAGCAAATAAACGTTCAACAACACAGTCCACCGTGCTCAATGCAGAAAAAAATCTATTCATGCATCCTCTGAGAAAGAAAATAAAAAAATGCAGATGTGTGTGCTTTGACATGCATGTATTATATATATATATATATATATAAGACAATTTTCTTGTTTAAATGCACTCTGTAATCCGTAAGGCATTAAGGATTCCAACGCAGACCAATTTGCACTTCAAACCAGTGGGCCTCTCTTCATCCACCGTAGCGTTTGTTCGCAGGCCCAGAAACACCCTGTGGATCCGTGCACGAATATGAGTGACTTTAACAAAGCCATCTACAATTCGGCACAGACCCAGAGGAAGTGTCTTACAGTTCTGTGCCTCGTTTGCTCATATGCTTCAGGAAATTATGTTATTTTCTCTGAAAAGCCTGGAACTCCCACCGTGCCCCTTAGGCTCCAAACGTAACCAGTCGATCCATTAATACTGTCACCCCAACCAGTCATTGGATACCGATTGTTAGCTCTAACCAATTACATCCTTGCCCTTGAGTGACTCAAGGTGCCTTTGCCTTGACTTGCTCAGGGGTGTTTTCCCACTTTCGCTATTTTACATCAACAACATTTACTATCAGGGAATTTTGCTCAATGTGAGGTTACAATTGTAAATGAAACACAGGTGGACTTACCATTCTCCTGATCCGATTTGTTGTCCTGCTCTGTGTCTGTGAGTGTTAAAGCAGAGTTGGACCGGCTGGACAGCTGCGAGTCCCGTCCGTGTGCCTTAACCCACAGCATGGCGCAGTCAGGAGAAATGCCCCCTACATTGTGGATGGGGTCTGCTCCGCTGAGCTGCGTATGATGACTGAGCCCGGTCTCAGCGCAGAAGCTCAGACCACGGCGTGGTGCAGGGCCGCATATTCCTAGCTGCCTCAGTGACAGACTCTGGCCTGCAAGATTCAAAGTGCATACTTAATACAGATAGTGTATGCATAAAAAGTATAACACAAAAAACTCTGAACTTGCTGAAAACACACACACACACGCACACACACACACACTATTAATTATTTAAACTTGCATTCAAACTCTTGCAGTATATACACTTTTGCATTAAAATATTTAAAGCATTTAAATAAAGCTGCTGCAGCAACAACAGCAGTTTTAAGTTCCCAAGTTCATGTTTCTTATTTCTTTCAAACTAGAGTTGCATATATATATATATATATATATATATATATATATTTATCTGAGTTCCATCACCCTACCAATACAAATATTGATTTGATGTAGAAAATTATTTCAGAAAACAAAAAATAAGTACATTTACAAAGAATACAAAAAGCTAGGGGGGGGGAAAAATATTAAATGGACCTTTTTTGTGACGCACATTTTCTCAATATTTTTTATTGCTGTCTTTTCATAGAGAATAATCAATTTAGATAACAGTGAATACGCAATTCAAAGTGGCCTTTGTTCAAAAGAATAATGTCACATAAACAGAATTAAACATATCAGTACATTGTGACCCAGTATACAAAAAATACCAAGCGAAACTAATAAGTAACAGTAACATTCAGACCAAAATAAAATATTGATTACCTAATTCTGGGCACATTTTGAAAAACCAACCCACAGTTTGGGAGTGTGTTTTGTGTTTGTTTTAACACTGCATCAGAAATATACTTATTTGCTTATTATATTATTTGCTTATTAATATTATTTGCTTATTTTCATTTATGTTTATTAAAAATATGAAGAAGAAAAATTATATCTACTTGAATATTTGATTGTGCATTACTTGTTGTATAGCCATACTGACTGAATTTCCTTTTTCTGATTTAGCAAGTGAATATCTGTTCAGCTGAATCTGAATGAGGGTAAGCTCTACCTCTTCCAACACAGGATTTACTACACAGTACAAAATAGAAACTGTTCCACTTCAGATTGAAATTCACCTTGAGACTCACCAGCCCTCTACTTCCTTCAGCTCTGCTTTTTAAAACCATATTCCTGTACCTGCTAGCATATGCTGAGTGCACACGAATACACCGGAATTTAAATTATGAGTACACTCATAGATACGAAACAAAATAACTCACCACAAGTGCTGACATTAATTACCACATGAGGGCATTATCTGAAATACACATTTTGAAATACTGCAAACTGTGGGAGCCAATGCAGGGCAAAGTGCCACGATTTAGCCAGGCTGTGATAAAAATTAAATGACGGAACATTTGTATCATGAATCTATCCTTCGGCTTTTGTGCCGATCAGGCACAAACACGGCTGCTAATTAAAGACGTCCCCCTAAGTGTAACAGCCTAAGGTTATGGAGCGCACTATAAAGCACAATTAACCAACTAAGTGTATTTCTAATGAAATGAAATTTGAATGAGCAGTATTCTACCCTTCCACTTAAAAAGTGTCTAATCATGATAAACCATTAAATATTTATAAAATAGTTTGAATGGTTGTGAAAAATCAGCAAATGAGCGTCTGGTGGGCTTTTTAAAATAGCAAAACGAAATGAAAAGGTGCCCTGAATACAGCTGTCCAACAAAAGTGTTTTGATGAACTGCTCCGAGCTGATTGAAAATACTTTCCCTTACACTCTTTCAATGACAGGCTGAAATAATATATGTTACGTAGTCAGTTAATCTAATTAAAATTTTATTAAAGCGTCTAAATTTTATATAATTAGAGCTTTGCCAAAAATAACCTCTAGTACTCTACAACCCATTCTATTTTTGGTCTACAGTATATAAAAGGTATTCAAGATACTGAAGAAATAAAACAAAGGTGTTGGATCACAGTGCAGCACAGCTGTTAAATTGCTGTTTGCAGACCATACGATCAGACTTTTAAATGATTTGGAAACGTGTCAATAGTCTGCAAAGTGGTTCCTTTAAGGATTGTAAAGAATAAGCATGTATTTGCTGTTAATAAGAAAAGAAGAGAGAAAATTAAAAAAAAAAAATGTAAAATTAAAAAACATAAATATATATACATATAGATTAAAGATTAAAAGCATACATAGCGATATTTTGCAACAATAGTGATATTAAAGACTTACTTTATTCTTTTATCATTTGTTTTAATGTAGACAAAATGCCTGTATGTCATTAAATAGTGAAACAGTACAATAAAATAAAACTGCTTACTTGTTTGTTGTCAATTGTTATTATTTTCATAATGTGTTTTTCTTGTGGATATTACTGCATATCCAATTAAGGCAAACCTTATGAAATGATCTTCGACCAACAAAGTACTTGAAAAATGATCTCTTCTCTTTATGGTCTAGAACGTTTTGTCAAGGACATGGAATTTACTTTCTGGATCAAATTTAATTAATTCTGAAGATTTAGCTCTTGTTTGGGTTAAAGGGTTAAGGTCAGGTTACTGACCGGTCATGTATCCCAGTATGCTATAATGAGAAAGACATCGTTTCATCTTCATTACAACATTACATTGTGCAAGTTGGAAGAATTGATTCAAAGTCATTTTATACACCATAAAATCTTTTTTAGAGTGAATACATAGATGTTTATTCAGTTTAGGGCTGTATACTGCATTTTTCATTTTTTGTTTTTAGTATTTCAAACGCCTGTTTTCTTTTCCTTGTTCGTTTTTAAAAACCATCACATTTGCAAGCCTGAAGGACTCCAGAGTCTCCTGTCCATATGGTGAATGTTAAAGAGCACTTACCTGGAGCTCTGTATTCCTCAGTGTCCCTTGGCACCATGTCTGGCATGCGATGCCCATATAGCCCCTGGGCGGATGGGTGTTGATCAAAGGCCTTCAGCGTCTCACTGGAGCTATAGGACTTCTGGGTAAGGACGGAGGACGAGCCGGTAGGACGGCGGTTGCAGGGACCCTCCCTGTAGCCCTCCCCCTCCTCTCTGTCTCCTTCCCTCTCCCAGTCTCTCCCTCGTTCTCTCCTGCTCCGAGAGAGAGAGCAGTAAGGCCGACGCTCCTTCACCTCCATGCTACATTCATGCTGTGTTCCTCCTCTTCTACGTTTCTCTCTTGCTGCTGTCTGTTCTAGTTTGCTTCTTTCCAGCTGTCGGTCTGTCTCCGCACCTCTTTCTCCACTCCCACCTGCTTCGAGACAAAAAACACTGCTTAGAGAGAGAAAGAAACTGGCAAAGTAGGCAGCAAAAGAAGAAAGAAGACAAGTAGGATGCTAAAACAAAGCCCTAGCGAGATGTCGCTCCTGCTTAGTTCATCATGTTCCTCGTAAAGCCTTTAAAAAACAATTAGTCACTGAGATAAAGTAAGAGGGGGCACAGCGACTAGTATTTTTCTGATAACACGGATAAACCACATAATTAATCTCCTGAGGTTTGCAAGCAACCTACGTTTTTTTTTTTTTTTTTTAATTTACATTAGCAACATTTATTTATTAAGCGCAATATAAAAAAGGAAACATTAATAAATGTTCCCAAAATAGACTCGAATTTTTTCATTTGAAAAGAAGATCTGTTTCTGTCAATGCAATTAAAATCAATAGGGTGCATTTTTGTTACATTTGTATTATCATGCTGTTACTTAATTTTTTGACAATTGATTCAGTTATCTTCTACCGTGCTCCACAGAAGAAAGCAAAACATTTTAATAATTGGGTGAACTATTTCTTTCATTCAAGCATGTTGAAACAGATTTCACCGCAGTCCTGCACAGAAAGAAAAGTCTGTGTTTTCCAGCAAAGGCAAAGTCAAACGAAGTGATACTAAAAATGCTCGCTTTCATTGCGCTGGCTTTGTCATGGGATCCTCACATACTTGTAAGCCTTTAGTAGGTTTCCTGGGAGGTTTGTGCCAAAACTGTTCGACAAAGCTCTGGAGAATTGGTTGAGTTTCATTGGTGTGTGAGTTTAAGGATATTCCAGGGCTTCTTTTCGAGTGTCGTCTATCTTATCTAGTGGAACAGTCGACACACAGACACAAGTGCAGAACGCATTTGCCTAGAGACCCCACTGTCAGTTTAAAGCAGTATAAAGAGGACAAGAGAAACAATGAGGATAATAAAACACTGTAGGAGGAAACAGAGGAGACTAGGTCAGCATAACTGCATACGGCCACAGTAATGGGATACGATTGGGATAAAATAAATGATGCGCCAGTATCAAAATGTTCCTGTCAGAAAGAAAGAGTGAGCTATAGTTTATTAGACAGTATTCCAGCCAGATAAATTAAATGTAGCTCTCTTTATAGCACTGGCCCTTTGATTCTCTTGTGCGAGTGCGATGTTGCGCTACGGCGCAGTAGGCCGACTGAACACACCAGCAGAAACCTTCTATCCTTCATTGCATTGGACAGCACCCACTGAGTTATCCTCGGGTAACACGGCCCCCGTATTCGGATCAATTTAGATTAGCCGGGAGCAAGGGAGGCTCAGACACACTGGTCTAGCCTTAAACACCCTTAAAACTGATCTAAGATTATCATCAGATTAATTTCCGAGACAAAAAGAATGATGGCTGATTAGTGAGAAATCCAACGCACTGAAATAAATTACATGTGCTCCTAAATTTCCTTCAGTCATTCAAAGCTTGGTTAGAAATATTAAACCCTTCCATCAAGCATACCAAAAAAAAAAAAAGAAAACTAAAATGTTGGCATGAGTTTTAGCAAAAGCAGGCTAGATATCACCTGCTTACAAAAGTTTGGAAGAAATGAGGAGCAGAGATATAAATCCCAGTCGAGCTCTGGTGGTCATATCATGCTCAGATGGGCACTGACCCATGGGGCCATTGAAAAGCAAAGACTCAGCATTGAGCAGAGAGGCCAATGGGAACTATATTGGAACAAAAAGCAACCAGGCAAGAAGATGTCTCTTGACTATACCTCACTTACGATGATCTAATGGCAACGGTTTCACTAAATCAGATGCCCGAGCATCTGGCGTAAGTGAAGAAAGGTGAGAATGAAAGTGGATCCTGACCTCGGGCTCTATGGATGACCAACAAAACATACTGTCATAAATCATCTGCAAATAATATCGCAAATAAAACATTTCACTTTTAAGCTGTTTACATTTTTAAAAATACAGATTTTAAAAAGGGGGATTTCAAGCAATGCCATAGAAAAAAAAATATTGGGTTTGCCAAAGAATCTTTCAGAAAATGAGGACAGACTTTTCATTTTTAACTGAACTCTTTCAATCTCTTGATTGTCTTTTTCAAAGCTCAGGACTTTCAAGTCACAAAATTAGCAAAAACATATATAAGACATTTAATTAAGAATACAAAATCTTAAATCTTAATTTTTTTTTTTTTAAATACACCACTTCTTTGAATAAAAATGTTGCTTATTTACATTAAAATCTGTGCTAGCCATTAAGTATCCAGTAAGATAATGATATAATCATTAGATTTTGACAAGAAAAGCATGATGGTGATTCATCTCCTTTCAACAAAAAACCATAAATCTTAAATTACGCCCCCATTTATCCCGTTCTGAGCCTGAGTTACCTAAACGAATGAAGTAATAAACAACATGTGAACACTGCTAAATATTTTCCCACAAACTGACAAGTAACTGACCGGCAAGTAATTAACAATAAATAACAACAAATGTAAAATAGTATAAATAAATAAAAACAAATAACACAAATACTCCTTTAAAAGCAGGGGAAGGGATTTTTTTTTCAAAAAAGCTTCAGAAAACGTCGGGCGAATATCTAAACAAACGTGCCTACAGCAAACGCCGCGGCAGCTTAAAGGCTAAAGTATACTGTGGCCATCTGCATTGCATCATATTCTTCATCAGGAGGGCTTGCGGACACCCTGTCCGTGTGCAGGCAATTATTTAGACCACACAGACTGTCCGCGTACAACAGCGTATGTGCGAGAAGAATGCAAGGCAATTGGTGGCATTGCACATGTATCTAGCTTGTCCGTCTATACTTTGAAAGCTGTGTGGACGCCAACACTGGACACGATAAAACGACCACTGAAAATCAATTGGAATTTGTGTCAGCACATCATAAATAGAACGTGGCAGCAGTTTCCTGTCGGAGATTTGTTGCGCAGAATCATACCACATATCGAATCCATCATCACGAGGATATCACCAAGTTCTATCGCCAAGAGCCACGAGATCTCGTCACACCCCTAATATATATATACACACTTATACACAAGTATTTATTTCATAGAAAAAATAGCATTTATCCTATTTCATCTGTAACTTACTGGTTTAAGATCAAAGGGTGGGATTTCTCAAGACTAAGAAAATACGTTATTTTAACGGTTTAAAAAAAGACAATCTGACATACAGTAACAGGATGTTTACATGCAATAAATACTAATCATGAATTAGTCAGAATTATTGTGGAAACACTTTGCAACCTCTCTGAAATCCATATGTTGTTGTTTTTTCAAGCTTTCCATTGTCAATCCTAAAATATCTGAATTATTCTGAATGATCTGTCTGGGTTTATCCTGTTCTGAAAAGCTGTATGTGATGTTTGTCCACACCTAATGGATTCACAATAACTGAGAGCACCGCCAGATAAGGCACCATGACTTTCAACCAGTGCAGTCACCCATGGTTAAGTAAATTGGTGGCAACCTTCATGACCCATCTTTCTTACCTGAAGCACATTGCGTATTCTGTGGATGGTGTGGGAGTGCGGGTCTGATGGCTGAAAGTGCACATCTATAGCAAGTCTCTTTGTTCGGTAATTACATTTCATTGGGACTAGCTGTGGATATCGGATTCCACCTCTGACCCCAAACTCCATAAATAATTATCATCATAGCAACGTCAGCCTCCAAGTCTAGTACTACCATCCAGGTGTTATGTACCCGCCTTCCAATCTTCATCTGGCTTCGTTAACCCCCGATCCATCTTATCAGCCTCTTTACACCCAACCAGTACATTTCTCATGTATTTTCATCATTTGATACCACAACATTTTTATGAGCGTGCTACGGTTCTACCTTATTATTTTCTTCTCATTGTTGCATCATATTTAGCAGCAAAAGCAATTTCTGTGCATCCTTGAAAATCTTCTTCCAAAACAACTAATATACAGTATGTATCTCATATGCATTAATTAGCTTAACCTCTGTCATTTCTTGCCATCATTCCACTAGACTTCTTCAACATCAGCTTTCATAACCTAAACATTAGTTTAATTTTGTTCCTATTCAAACTGTAACCTAGGGTTAATTAATAATCCATTGCATGAATAAAAAAAAGTAAATGTAAGAAATTATGACGTATTCTAAGCAAACTTCTAAGCAAATGGGTTAATCATCATAGCACTATGACTCTTCTGCTTGTTTCGACTATTTCGGTATGGAAACATATTCCTGGAAATAGATAAAATATAGGCTTTTTAAAGAGACCGCAAACTTGAACAGTATCCGGTTACTTCTCTGGAGTATATAAATTTGCTTCAAAGCTGCTCATCCAGTGAGACATGGGATGGTAGCTTGGTGAGAGAAGGCCAAGGGGGAGATGGTCTGGCTGTAAAAACTCCAGCTCAGAGTGCCAGCAGATAGGATAACTAACAAGCTTTTCAACTGGAACATTGCACACAATCATCCTTAGTAAAAAGTAACTTTGAGCAACTTCTAAGAGGCTGATGTATGTATCTTCAGAAGCATGCTGCAATGCAGTGTAACTGTAAGCATAAACATTCCTCAAAAACAATGACAAATAGGATAAAGAGACATGAATAGAAAAGATCAGACCATTTAAACAAATTAAAAATAATTTTATCTACAGAAAAAGTTTTTTTTTTTTGTCGTTGATGGTTTTAAGAATCTTTAACATTATCTATTGTTGGCAAATCTTCAGAGTCTATTTGTCACACTAAGGCCCCGTGCACACAAAGACGCATTTAGGGATTTAGTAAAATGTTTGTAAAATTCAGCAAAATCTAGTATTATATCAGACACCCTTGCGTATATTTTGTAAGACGATGATGTCATCAACTCCATGCTTGCCCTTAGTTAGACATCACTACCTCAACAAGTCTTCATGGTATGCTTACTACAGAATTCGGCCGGAAGCAGTAAGGCCCTCTGGGTACTTCTTACCTACTGAATTTCGAATGCTATGAATTCGGACATACTACTCACCTCGCATGCTGTTTTTCGCGTACTATATAGTAGGGAAGTAAGCGATTTCGGACGCAGCATAAATCATCGTTTCTTTCTACTTCTCCATTTTTTGGTGAATTTTTGAGGCAAAATTACACTGCCACATACTGGTCTGGCATGTACACTGCATCTATTGAATAGGTTTCCTGGTTGTGTGCACAGATATTTATTGAGGGAAAAAAAGTAATTGGATACAGGAAAGCTCTGGCTTTGTATGGATGTGGCCTAAGACAAAAAAAAAAAGTTGAAAAAAGGGTTCTTTTAAGAACTGAAAGGTTCTTTGTTTCCAGCATCGCTGTGAAAACTCTTTTAAAACCTTTACTTTTTAAAAGAGTAAAGTCAACATTTTGGGGCACACTGCTTATTATCGAACACTCTATTTTATACAAATGTATTGCCGTATTTAATGGTAACAGAGTTATAGACTCATTTCTTATTTTATTACAGACAGTAAAAAGGTGAAAATGAAAGAGATTAAACTCAACCTAGAAACTTTGGAGAGGAGAAATAGGACCAAAACAGAATGGAAAAAATCTGATGCTATCAATATATGTTTATAGTCTCACATATAATCTCATCAAATAACCCTTGCTGTATATTCTGTTTTTGTAGCACTCACTATAACAAAACACAGTGAGGTAGGCTTAGAATCTGAGTCGGACAGAAACCTGAGACTGGAACAAACATCCAGAGTTAAATACGCAATTCCCTGATTTATATATTTACCCAGTGCAACTTAAGAATGGGTCAAATCATACATCACTCCAAATGGGTTGCCTCTTGGGAGAGGGTTGCTGCGAACAAAATGCACAAATACAGTGCATCTGATATAGTAAGTTGCTACTTCGCTCTCCAATTTCTAGAAAACGTTCTAGTGGTCATTAATGGCATGGTTTCACCATACGGACAGTGAGTAATCCTGCTCATTATTTAGTACGGTGTACATAATAAATTCTTGGTGGAAGTCTGTGAGATCTCTCTCTATGACAGAGTACCCAGATGGCACCGCACTGTTGTTAACAAGCATGGCGGCTGCATTGTTTATTTATGCCTCTGATTATATAGAACTGCGCAAGCATAAATTTGATAACTCCCCACATTAAGATTAAGATTAAGAATTTATTTAAGCACCCACCATTCGGCAAACAGTAAAGGTGAAGCTATAAGTCGGTTTCTCCAGCGTTAGCATCTCATTAGAATGCATTACACTTTAATTGAATCAAAATCATTTTTATGTCTGCATCAGCAGTGTCCTCCTCCATCATTTCACTGCCTTGCTCTCCCGTCTGGAAGCCTTTCTTTAATCCTCCTGCCCAAATCTTTCAAATCAGCCTCCGCAGTCCGCAACCAGCCACTAAAGTTCGCTTCAGGATACTAAGTGCACATAGCCCAAAGAAATACAGAACCCCTTCCCTCCATCACCGCCGCCCCCCCACTCAGCCCGTTCTGAGCTTTAGTGTGGCCGCCACCACCGACAATAGCTTGCTTTGACAGCTTTGCATAATTCATGCGCTGCACTGCTCTCCCTGAGCCCAGCCCAGCCACTTGCTTGCTGTGAGACAACGGAAGAAAAAATACAGACGGGAAACAAGGGCACGCTTCCATTAGCCGGTGCCTGTTCCCACACTACACTGCTGCACCCTGGGATAGTGCCACTATTGTCTGGGGGTCGTCATTTTCACCACCCCCGCATCCCGGTGGAGATGCGACGCAGAAGACACAGATGTGCACAGGCCTGGAGGAAGACACATCCACTTGTGTTCCTCTTTTTCAGTATTCATGACCTCAAGGCTGTGCTTTTCTTGGACGCGTTTGGAGTAAGAGGTTTGGCGGTGAGATTTAATTTAGAGCGTTAATGTGTGATATTCTGACTAAAAACATCGACTAGGATGTGAAGCTTCTTTAGAGATGACTAAATGGTTTGAGTGAGCTCGAATTATTGCTTTGAAACCAATAAGACACAATAAGGCACAAATGCCCAAGATGATGACGTCTGCAATGGCTGTTTTGAAGAAGTGTTTTAATTACTGCATTTACTAGACAATTTTTGTTTTGGCGTGGGGATCAAGCTAAACTTTAACAATTCTCCGCATGTCAGCAATTGAAGAGGTGGGTGCCGAGGTTATATAGGTCATGATAGCACACTCAATATCAAAATACAGAGATCACAGGTTCTTATTAAAAAACATTTCACTGAAATGTCTCACACGACACTGCCATGGGCTTTTTTTTTTCTTACGCCCTCAGTTCTGAAGAAAACTTCTGCAGCTTTATGATTCATAAGAGTTTCATCATAGCAGGGCGAAAATCTTATTTGTGCATGTTTATGAATAAATAAATACGCATGCATTGACGTCAACCCGGACAAAAATGCATTGTTGATTAAAAAAAAAAAAAGGAAAGGAAAAAAGATCAGTAGGATTTGTGTATAAGTCACATTATTACACTCAGAAATAATGTAAAATATCTAGAAAATGTACAATTTACTGAAAAATTACCATTTATATAAACACATGTATTTTAGTTGCCCTTGCTCCACGACAAATCTATTCAGAGCAATTCAATGCAAAAAATCTAAATTATAAAGCAAACATAAATTGCAGTGGCAAGCAATCTATTTACAGCAAAACTGAAACCAGTGTGTAGAAAATGTGTTGTATAAATACACTTGGGCTCACAAATCTCCCAGGTTCAGCTCTAATCATTCTAATCTAAATGTGTGTGCACTGTGTAAGTCACTTCGGAATATAAGGGAATTTTCTGTTTGTATGCTTCTGGATGTACAATATAGTTGAATATATCCAGAAACATGCAGAAACAGAAAACAGTACTTATATATCTATACTTATACATGCACATATCCACATTCATTCAGTGCATATACATTCAATATATAGGGCCCTATGAAAACCATTTTATTTTTTTCTGAAATTATATATATATATATTTTTTTTTTCTTTCTCCAAATTCCATATTTTCTGTTTGAATTTCTTTGGTTTACAAGATTATATTAAAGAAATATTAATCAGAAAGCATGTCTACTTTAACAGCAATATGTTAAAATTGTAGGCTAATATAAACTTTAAAAGTTTCTAATACTCTATAGTTTCGTTTTTTCCCATAAATGTTCTGGATTCCATTTTTCTGTTTTATTAGGTTTTAATAATCAAACATATCTCTAATTAGTTGACAAATGTGACTCATTTGCTTCAGTAAACGAACCATGCATCTGCGCCATTCATTCACACAGAAACACGCAGAATTCATATTCACATAGTATTTTTGTAGCTTAATATTCACAGACACTAGTCCATATCACATTTTGATTTAAGTGTACCATAGTATTAGTGTTACAGTACTGTAAGTGCCAAAATGTGAATTATTTTTCTCCATGGGAATTCAGATCAAAATTTTCTTACACGATTCAAATTTTTCAACCAAGATTTATTGCACTTAAATGTTAACGTTAACAATAATACATAAAGATAACTAAATAGAACCTGTGCTTTTTGCTCCAATTGGCATAAAACACAGAATTCTGCCACAGAATGTAGAGATCAATGGTGTTAAGACCAATGTATACTTCAGCGGTATGCGTACAACAGGTCAACGTACAATGCCCAATGTAAAATCTAAAGTCAAGTAGTTGGTACTGCGCATGTGTCGAGCTCGTTTGTCTGCACTCATCTGCTGCTGAGTATAAGATGTGTCTGTGCCCGAGACTGAAAGCTGAAAATGACGTATACTCAGGCCTACACGTCACTTTAGTGCTAGTGGACGCAGGTCAGTGAGGGAGAGGAGAAAAGTGAGATTTATCACTTTTATGTAAAAATCAAGATCTCTTTTTTTTTTCTCGGTTAATCACGCAGCCATAGTGTACCGACATTCTTTTTTATTAATTCATCCAAAATTTGACTAATCATGTGACATTCTGCATTTTACAGTAAATTCCATTTTATGGCTGGATCCTGCAATTCCGTCCACGTTTTCAGAAATCATAGGGCCCTAAATATAGATCAACAATGTTTACAAGAATGTAAACATCTTGATTGCTAGCATTACGGCCAACAGTGTTCCCCTGAGAGGTGATGGAGGTTTTTAGATCAACGCAGTGTCTTGTAAATCTAAATGAATAGACTGTATAGAAGGCAATATTTTGTGGTTACATAAACTTATATGACTTTATATGACTTACCAAGTTTGCATTCACTTGATAAGTTAAATGAAAAGAGAGACCTGACGGGGAAAGCTCAGGTGAAAACATTCAGCGGTATTGAGCAAATACAGGGACAGCAGAGGAAAGCAAATGAACAAACCAATTTGCCTCGACTTGATTTCAAGATGAAGATTGAAGGGAAAATAACTTTGATTTCAACATGGCAGATTTTGATTACTTTTTTAAGGAACATTTTTATCAGTAATCACCTGAAATAGTTTTCACCTCAAATTATAGTGACATTGGCTTTTCCTCTTAGCGGTTTTATAAGTATTCAGCAGCAAACAAACCTAATCACACCACACTAGACTCCCTAATCCAAATGAACATACTCCATCCTAAACTTTTTAAAAATCATCAATTTAATTTTATTACAGAATATGATTTGTGCCACATGCCTCTCCTAACTCATTGCTCACATTTACCCGTTTTTCTCTTCATTTTTTTGTTCTTATATTTAGCATTAGCTTTTGACTGTCATCTCTGCAGGACATTAATGTAAATCCCTTGGTTCCAGAGCTGAGGCAGTTTGGAAGAAGGATACTGGCGAGTTTCATTGCCTGGTCAGCGCACTTCCTGCCTGTGGCAAATCATAGGCTGCCTCCAACACAGCAGGAGGCAGGCAAGAGAGCTCCACAGCAAATTGGAGAGTGGTGCGGGGGGTTTGGGAAGATGGGGGGAAGAGAGAAAAAGAGAACGAGAGAGAATTTAAGACTGATACGAAAAGAAACAAGGATGTTATGGAGGTTGGCAAAGTGTACTGCAGGCAGCCAAGTCTGTCATGGACTTTAGGACATCTATAGCACACAGAGTGTACTGACTTGTAGCAGCTCACTTGCCCGCACACACACACACACAAGCACAATTCACAATGTTCTTATCCCTTAGGGTGAAACAAAATGCATGACCAGAAATGCACAGACACTTTCTAGGTGCTACAAAGACACAGAAAGTTTCGAGATACAACTGCAATACATCACACCACTGGCTCTTGTAAAATCATGTAAAGTGTCATGTAAAGACAGATGCTGCAGGTAGCAATCCATCACAATTCAGTGCTAATAAGCACACAGAGGCACAATGCACAAGAGACCTTGGCTGACATTTATTTCAGCGTGTATCTGACTGAAATATGCCTGGTTTTTAGCTAATAAAAGTAGATTTGTTACACAACACTAGCAAAAAGAGAGGCAAACAATTCTCCAGGATTACAAATTGCATTGATTCATTTCAAGTATGCCCTTAACAGCAAACTAAGTGTCTAATTTAAAACACTACACAGCAACTTATTTGTTAAAGGACTGGTATTCGGCCCATATACAATATTCATCAAAAACACTTGCTCTTGCTCAAACAGTCCAGTCCTTTGAGACTGACTTTGCATGCGTTTGTGTCACTGCATTTTTTGAAATCCTGATTTGTCTTCCACTCCAGCTTTAGTGGCAAGCCAATTTTAAATGACACCAGTTTAAAGAGTAATCAATATGTGTAAAGTCCTGTTGACGTGCTGGAGTTCACTAGGGAAATCAGATGTCAATTTGGCCGTAGGATCCTGTAACTGCGACTGCTGGCAAACAGTACAACATCTCTGATTTTCCACTGTGATTTTAAATTGATTGGTCTTTAATTCTCTGAGGTGTTCAACTTTGTTGCTTTAAGCAAATATTGAGCAAGATGTATTTGTGCCTGCCTTTTGGCTCACTTGTTTGTTATAGCATTTATTTGTGTGCATGTTTTAGTCGAAGCATGTAAATGGCTAAAAACGGATAAATCTTATGCAAATGCTATAAATGGATTTCAGCCAAAGACAATTTTCAGATCCTCCACATTTTATAAATACGGCATATGGGGACGATGAATGTGTGTAGACGATAAATCTGATTAATCCTTTTCAGGCTGTGATAACCTGGACAATGTTAAGCCGACAGAGATCGGGTCTGTCCACTGTGATTATGCAGGATAAATATAGTGTAAATGTGATACGCGAAGCCTGGCGTGCTGGCAGTGTGTGTTTGTCAGGGTACATTAACCTGCGACTGTTTGCTTAGCACTGTTGAAATAGGCACTGATGGCTGAACTACTTTCATAGACACACACACAGTCTTATACACTCTATCTCTCTCTGCGGTGGACTAAAAAAGCACCTTCATCGGGAGTGCTCAAGCAAATACACAAATATTGAAAGAAGTGACCAGGGCTTTCCTACTCAATAAACTGCCAGAAATGTCACTGTAGAATTGACTAGTTCTTCAGAGCATTTTAAAACAAACAGAATGCATAAAACTGTCATGTACAGATGGAAAGACTGGCAAAATACTAAGAAAAGAATAGACTGACTACAGTAGCATTATATATATAAGCCCGTCATTATGATTTAGTTCTGCAAACATTTGCTTTTATTTGAAGACGTCATAAAAGGTCCTTGATGGTGCCGCGTGCTAAAGCACTAACTTGGAGTTTTTCACTCCGCAGTAAATAAGAGGGCCACATGATTTATGAAGGATGGAGCAGGGCTGAATGCAACCTTTCACTTCACTGAAGCTTGACTTCTGCTCTCTTCTTTTTTAGAGTGTTATCTGAACCGCTTGATACAAGGTAAAAGGCTATGACACACTCTAACTGGCTGAATATGTGATACATGAGAGACGATACCTTCTAAATAAGCAACTGACATGGGTGACCTTTCATTTTGTTTTTTATCTCTCGCTTTGTTTTTATCCTCACTCTCTGCCCTTTTTCTGCCCCCAACCAGACAATGTGTGTGCTCTTCCCTAATCAGGGGATGATGCGGCCATGTGTTTTCTCTGCAATCAGCGGTCCATGTTCGTAATGTGACCTCTATTTTCAACGTGCCTCAAAAACTGTAAAATCATCACATGAACTGGCTAAAATGTGTTGGGCTTTAAAGAGGCTTTGTGCTATTCCCAACGTGTCGAAAGAAAGTGTGAATGTAGGAATCAACTACACTGTGTTTCTGTATCATTATCGAGATAATCAGAGCGAATCAAAATGGCAGGCCTCTACCTTTTTGGTCACAACATATCCTGATGTGGTGCTTCTTTCGTTCCGCCATGTTGTATCACAGCTTTTCATACCGTGCAAAAGCCTTTTGGGATACAATATGTATACTTGGAGTGTTCGATCACGATATGTATTAAGGAGTTGTCAGTGTTACAAAAGAACTGAAACGGAATCAGTTCGAATAAATCAATGCTAATGAAAAAAGCTTTAAAAATCAATTTTAGTCATACCTTACTCTGTAACTGTTCAATAATCTGTATCTGGGCCTATAATAAGTGTCCATTAATATAAGCCTTGTTGAACTGATTTGATGATGTATTGTCTTATAAATCGCTTTGTGCAACCAGTGCCCTTGATGATAAATGAGCTCAATTAGTGATATGCTCATCTCCATGTATAAGTAATCTGAGACAATAATGTAACTGCGACCGCGTTTAAAGACTCGCAAATGAAGGGTTCAGTCACTCATGTGGATGGCTCCTTTATAACCAAAGATCAGATTAACTAGACCAGTGCAATCTGGATTTGAAGATAATTTCTCAATTGTCTGTGTCTTGTACACAAAGGGAACATTGAAACCATGGTCGTAATGCTTGTGTCATGTAATTGTAATTGAGATCTCGTGATCATGTTTCAACGGCGATTCTAAAGGTTCTTGAGCCTTGCCGAATCCAGCATCAGGTCACCGGGTGAATCTACGTGATAGGAACGGCGGATTGAAACAAATACTGTGGATGTAACACGTCAGTATTCAAATCACTGTAGTCTAACATGTCTGCTCATCCCAATTTTACTAACAAATTTATGTAATGTTCTAATTAATGCCTACCTAGATTTACATTTTATATACTATAATATATACAATATTCTACTATTGTGTGAAATGAAAAATTGCACAAAAGAGAATTTACTTAAACTCAGTCTAAACTGCCTCGCGATGGTGAACTTGATTTTTGGGTAACAGTGAGAGACAAAAAATATTTTTTTTTAACACAATACCAAATGTTTTACGACTTATTTGTAATATGTATATTTAAGAAAGTAAAAAAAAAATACAAAATGATACATAATATGAGTGATTTAGGATTATGACCTAAAAGAGGGCAATATCGAACATGACTTTTGTTCGCTACAGTAAAAATATGCTAAATATGCTCTGACTAACTTGTCCCATGCCTAACTTTCTATCATTAGGCTACTAAAAACTCTATTCAGACGTACTTTGTATAGAAAAACTTATTCTAAGACCAGCCCAACCTTTTCTTTAGGGGAGTTCAATAAGCCCTGACAGCCCCATAATCCGGACAATGCTTTTATGAGCTGAAAATAAATGGTTAATTACCTGTTTGTGCTCGATTACATTTGCAAACATTTTCATGGCATGTCAAGTACAGAAAGAGGCTGTGGGACGTAGGACGGCTCCTCAGTCCACTCCGAAACTATCCTATTCACGTTTTCCAATATAATGCTAATCCCAAGGTTGGAAAATGCAGAAAATGTGTGGATGGCTTTTTCCTGTACAGCTGGACGGAATTCAATGCCATTAAAGTGTATGAAGACGCTGAGTATTTCAACTTGCAAATTACAGCTGCAAACGGGTCAATAAAATACTCTCTAGCCTACTTGAAAGGCTGTAACGTTTCGTTCATTTATTAAAAAAACAGTGGTATCTTTGTATGATTCCCCAACATTCACGTTAAACGACTGCTATCAATAACAAGTCACAACAACAATAAACAAAAGTACTGACTCTAACGTTTCTCATATAATTTCTTACCTCGTAAAAATCGGCTTAGATCCCCATTGTAGTGGAACGAGATGAATAAAAACTTTACAGTAGGTATCCAAACTTAATAAAAGCAGCAGCTGTGAGGTGAGGTAAAATAACGGTTAGGACGATAAATTTCCCGCAGTCACGCCTTCCCGCGTCTCTCACACACTGAGTGCTCTCAAGCGCGGGGAAATTCCTCCGCAAACGACCAGCCACACACACTGCCTAAATTACGAGACAACGACCTGGACCCGGCGAACCCAGAGGCACAAAGTCCAGAAGCGTTAGGTCTATCTGTGTCAGAAACACATGTGATGGAGCCAAGGACTGTACCACTCCTCTGTTCTCCCTATGTGTGTGTGCGCGCGCTGCGGTGCTGATGAGAGGACGGATCGTTTGCGCGGGATCCGCGCGATACTAGTGAGGCAGTGTCATTAACAGCAAAAGGGCCCAGGTGCGACAAGAACTGAACAAACATTGTTTTCTCTTTTAGTCTTATTTATATTTAAGTGTGCATTTTCCACAAGAATCTTAATCTTTATAAATAGATGGAAACTTAGCTAACTGGTGTCAGAGGCTTCTATTACAATTACGTAGTGTGCTATGTATTAACCCTCATATTCTGTTTTGAGATTTATTGGTTTATGCTTGTAAATAATAATGGTATTAACTATATTAGCCTTTTTTTTTTCATTTCATGTTATGTTCCTCTGCCTTATCACAAACTTATAGGCTCTATACAAAATCAGTCCTCTCTACTATTTCAATAGCCTAACCTTGTTGCAACAAAAATATAGCGTAGAAAAATAAAATGAAAAATAACTAACAGTGCCTGTTTACAGAGTCAATAAATCTTATTTTTAAACTCACCGCATTCATATTTTATGTTTTTTTGAAACCTCAGACATAAGTAAGGAAACCTTTTTTAATGGAGGCCCATTGCGGCAAGCTGAAGTTTCTTTATTATCAGTTCTTACAGGAAAATATTACGTGGTCTGACACTTGAATGTTAAGTATATTTTTCAAGCTATACCAAAATGGCCTTGGGCGTCTGTCAGAAACCAAACTAAGCATTAGGGTTAAAGTATTTCCCATTAAGACCCAACATACATTCAACAATCTACTAAAACCCCACTGTTTTAAGATTGAGAGTGCAATATTTCATGTGAGATGGAGACTGTGATATGTGATTTGGTCATGACAAAAAAAAAATCATCATAGATTTGCACTTGCCTGATGGCAATTGACCGGATTCCCTTAAAATAAAAGTTAGTTAATCAGTTAATTAGCAGTACAGATGGTGAGGTTTCTATGTGGTATTGTCTCCCGAAAGACTGGCCTGCAGTGGCATTTTTCATGTAGTTGTCCCTGCTTAGAGGACATAAGAGGGCCTTTTGGCTTTCATCAAAGAGCTGATGTGAAAAGCACATGGCATATGAATCGCACTTTGACGGCTGTGAAATGACAGCTCTCACAGAAGCTGTGTGTGAAGAATGAAGATCATTAATTACAAAAGCCCCAGCTACTTAATCCCACTCGAAAGAGAGCTTGAGGCGTCTGTCGTTCCCTTTGCCCTCCTCTGTTTTTCGCTTTCCGATATCTCTTGTTTTCCCTTCGGTCGCCCCCATTTCTCCTCCCCCACACCCGTCTAGCCATCTTTTTCTCAGATTCATTCTTCTGTCTCCTCGTATTCTTTTCAGCTCTTTTCTTTTCCATTACAAACTGCACTTTTATCTCCCTATTCTTTCTCTGAATTACTCTTTTATCTTCACTCGCCCTTTGCATGTCATGGAGTCCAGCGAGAACAGAATCGAGAGTTCGAGTCCAGAGGTTTTGGACACAGCAGGGGGAGCGGTAGTGCTCTCCTCACCCTCCTCCTGCGTCCCAGCCTCAGACCTCATGCTGAGATGGAGTTATCTCTCAAGGCAAGCTGTTCCACTCACCAGAGCTTTGAATCCAAGTCTCTACGCCAAACATCAAACTCTCTCCCAACAGGAAGTGCCATTATCTGCATGAAAGCCAGCTTGATCAGTTCTCTGCCTTATACTGCATCTGAAGGACAACAACAGAAAAGTGATACACTTCTATCCGCAGAGGAGCCGAGTTGGTCCAACATTTATCAGTTTATACTCATTTTGTAAGTATGTCATTCTTCACCATGTCAATGGAACTTTTTTTTGCTCAACGATGTTATTACGAATTACATACTCATCCTTTTTAAATGCACCTTGTTCAAGGACATTTCACGTGACTGCAATGTGCATCATATAAAACAATATACCTCTATATGGCATTGAATCAAATTTGAAAACATGCTTTGCTTCTTACTAGCTGTAAACATGTCACAATAACATATTTGTCACCAGTTCAGATGTGAAACCTACAGCTTTTCATATTAAACTTCATAGCAAGCATTGTACACAGTGGTTGCTCCCATCAAACTCTAATTCTTCAACAGACCTTCTGCAGACGTTGCTCTGAATACCCAAATCCTCGAAACACAATTTCTGGGACAGTACTAAATGTCTGTTTCCAGCTAATCCATCACTTTACCACTGCCGGACTCATTTGTACCCTCTAGTGGGGATGAGTAACAGTGTAATTTCTCATATTAGATGAGGGCACATCTGTCTGTTTGAAAACAAATGATTTGGACATGGAATCTGAGGGAGGTACATGCACATCCAGTATTCAAACAAAAAACAATTTCCATTGATCGCAATATAAGGGTTAGCCTCTAGACATACAGTAGCTGTTTTTGATATAGCTGAGATGCTTGTGGGACTCTAATATGAATGGAAATCAGTGAGGTTGTACGTAATAATCTCTCTTTTTTTGTCATAACAAAGGTGGTGTACGGCATATTGAGATAAAGTTTACTGAATGACTATTCACTGATCCAAATAGTAAAATTGTCCACCTTTTAAGCATTCAGTCGAATATATATATATGTGTCATCACATTCGGCTCTGAATAGCAGCGTTATCAACATCTTGCCAGGATCCATGCGAATGAATGGCCACCAGTCAACTTAACGGAAGTTGACAATGAATTTTACTATGTATGTCACCTTCCATTTCAATGTACAACAGTATATGAGGCGGTAAATAGCAAAGCGATTGTAAGGGCAAAGAGTTACGGGCCATGAGGGAAAATGAGGAGCTGCACTCTGTTGGAGTCACTCTCAGAGGAGGAATATACCAAATTTGACTGCTAAAAGGGAATAGCTGATTTTACTCTTTTGTATTCGCTGTCACCGTGGTTGTATTTCAAGTCTAATCAGATCACATTAGGCCAGATATAAATTTAACATCTGCATTTCATGTTGGGGTTTTTATGCAAGGAAATTTACTTTTATACTCACCAAGACTCTATTTATTTGATCCTACAGTAAAAAAAGAGCAATATTGTAAAATATCATTGAAGTGTAAAAAAGATGTTTCGATTAATTTAAAAATGTAATTCCTGTGATGCCAATTTTTTGGCAGCGATTAGGCTATTATAGTCACAGTGTCAAATGATTATTTAGAAATCTAATAATCTAATAATTCTAATGTTCTGCTTTGGTGATCAAGAAAGAATATTAATTTTAATAAATTGCATTTTATTAATGTTAAAAACAGGTTTGGTGATTAATATTTTTGTGGAAACATTTTTTTCCAGGTTATTTGATACGCAAACAAAGAGACACCATGAATATGAAGTAAAACCAGGTTTTAATACTGTGTTTGTATACGATAATAATAATAATCATACATTATTTAGCTATCACATGACACATACTTCATTCAAATCATATTCATGATGTCTCAGAATAGCACAGCACTTTTTTCACCTGGGCACTTTTGATCGGTTTAATGTGTCTTGCAGAATAAAAGCATTCATTTCTGTAAAAAAACTAAATTTCACTGATCCCAAATGTTTGAGAGTAGAATAAGCAGTTTGGTGAATACAAGGATTGATGGGAGTAAAGTTATATACACGTATACTCCCCGTTTGTTATTGTAGTTTTATTTTTAATATTTTTTATATCAAACAATAACAGTTTTGTCACTTTGATAGCATTTGAACATTCACTTCACAACCATAAAAAGTGAGACTAAAGCTGTTGTTTGATAAGCAGAATGGTGGTCTATTTTAAGATCACAAAAGAAGGGGAAAAACTATTTGGATAGGCGACACAGTCACATCACTGAACAGTTTACATGTTTGAAAATACTGATGCATTTTACAGTGACCTTGAAGTGCCATTTCACAGAATCAGTTTCCTAATTACGTCTGATGTCTCTAGATGACTTCCAAAGACTCACCATGGCACAGAGTAACCTTCCAAATATAGTGTGGTTAACAAGAGGAATTGCTTCATATGAGGTGACAGTGTTTCCAAACACTTGGCCAATGAGGAGCTACTTACTGTTGAGGATTATTCTGCTCAACTATATTCTAATTAAATGAAGCAGCAAGTCTATTAAACTTCCAGGTTTGGGGAATTCAAAGAATTATCCCCAAACCTGCGGATTTAGGACTGCTAAAATCAATTACACTGTAGAGAAAAGTCACCTATGTCAAAACATGTTAATGTGCATCCATCCAGCATCATTCAACCAGGACATTCGTAAGAATAGCTTGCAGGAATAAAAGCAGAGAATGCTTGTGTCTATGCCATGATCTCCAGGCATGAATCTGAACGCCATGGAGATGAATGACCAGTCAATAGTGATCTCCATAATCGTTAGTCCTCTGGTGATTCATCAAGCCAATGACACTCGTGTCCCTAATACCACATTTATGCAGGTTTGAGCAGGGGAGATTGCGTGCTGTGATTTTCTCCAAAATGATTGATTATATCCAGCCTCTTTTGCCCAGTGTGTGTATGTGTGTGTAGATGACTAACTGAACGAATGAGTGGGTAAGTGAGTGAGTGAGTGAGTGAGTGAATGAATAAGAGATCAAGTGTGTGAAAAAGCAAGAGAAACTGAGACGCAAACCAGACACGAAAGATTTCGAGAGTAAGTGTGAGTGAATAATCTATGTCTTTGCCTAAAACACCAAGGGGAAATCATATTTTCACACACGTGCACCTCGCATATGCTGGCTGTACGCTGTGCAATTTTACAAAGGGTTTGGCCGTCAGAGATTCATTTCAGGAATTTTTTGTTTGCAGTCTTGAAGTTTGGAAACTTAATGACTGTCTAATGGAGAGCCAAGAGCAGCCCAGCGATTGATACTGTATGTTTAACGGTATGTAGCGAAAGACAGATGAAAATGTTCAGCTATACAGAATCTCTCATTTTTTATACCATTTATAATGCACAAATTATCTACAATTACCTAATCGTAAAATTAGTGCTAACAATTAATCCTGGGCTAAATGCATTATATAGTAAATATTTTATGTTTACAGGATATATGTATGTATACTATATTTATACATATATATATATATATATATATATATATAAATATACACAGTACACACTCATATATATGTAAACAAAGACTTTTTAAGGAGAAATTGTTTGATAGCACTACTATATTTAAATATAGATAATATTTGAGAAAAACATTGAATTATTTTGAAATTTTCTTATGCTCACCACTTACAGTATATGATCAAAATACAGAAAAAAACAGCAATATCCTGACATTTTATCACAGTTTCAAATTAAATTTATTCCTGTGATGGCAAAGCTAAATTTTAACTGATTTTGTGCTCAATCATTTTTTTATTCATGTATTTTTTTAACAGTGTTAAAAACAGTTGTGCTGCTTATTATGTGTGTGTGTTTTGTAACCATCATATTTTTTGTATTCATTTATAAAAACAAATGGGTGAAAGGGGAATCTTTACAAATAACATAAACATTAGAAAAATGACAGTTGATGTAATACTGTATACCTCGAATTTAACTTCTAAAATCTTACTAGGCTGACACTGTGCAATCTGACAAGCAACAATTGTAAAAGTCAGAGGGGAATGTAAGAAAAATAAACTGCACACTAAACCCCTGGCTTTGGTCTGTAAAATGCAAGAAAACATAACAACAAACCACTATCGTATTAAGTGAATCCATGCTGTTACAGCAGTCCTTACACGTTCAATTAAGCACCAGAACTGTTCAGTGCAATGAGACACATAACCATCAATGGCAAAATAGAGACAGAATGACCCATCTACAGTGTGTCATTCAATTACTCCTGTTATGTTTAATTAAAGAACAAGTCAGGCTCATTCCACTGCCATCTTTCTGATCATGTAATCCTTCTTTAAACAGAGCTTGATCAATACTTAATAAAGGCTTGGGATAGTACTGCAGACTAAGGAAACAAAGCAGAGAGGGAGCTAGCATAACCTGGGTATTTGTTTTCCGACTGTATAAATACACATATCAGACTTCCACTCCATGTCTGTGTTATTTTTATAAATGAAGTGTACATATGAGGATTCCACAGGTGCTTTCATTTAATTGAGTGGGGAATTATAACAATGCCGTATTGAATTCCCCTCGATCTAAAACGTGCACACATAGAGCTCCAGATGTAACTCTCACATCCTGTGACAGCGGGACACGTGCGATATAGATTCTCATCTTGAAAATACAAGACAAGCTGCCAATACAGGAGCTACCTGTGGATGTCTGATGCGTCTGTGTGTACTTATATGTGTCAGTCTGAGGGAAGGCTTTCTCTTCTGCTTCCATACAATCCATTATACCCCATCATCCCCCAGCAATGGAAAACTAACAACCCTGTCGCTTAAAAATTCTCAAGATGGCCGTTCAGTCTGAGGCAAAAGTGAAGTTTGCAATTAAGGAAATAATTATGTCCATATCTGCTTTGAGATGTGAGGACAGGGGCCTTCTGGAGCCTTGTGATAGAGCGATACTGAGGACCTTAACAGCGGGGAGTTGATTTAATTGAGTCCAAATTACACTCTCATGGCAGTGGCACTTTCCTCTGAGCTGTAATGGCTCACTGTGCGGTTGTCAGGGCTGCACGCTACGTTTTAGCTTTTAAAGGCTGGAGGTAATATCTGCAGGCTTAAGGTAGAGTAGATCTCTTCCTTCTAAATAATGTAAGAACCATTTTGATTTGTATTAGTTTGGTGCTGTAGCATTAAACCCTCTTTGAATTTTTTATTACTCGCTATAAACCGATGGTGACGATTTTGGAGTCTTACTATTAGTTCAATTCATTCTTTCATCAGAATAGCATTCATAAATGATTTTTCACACAAGCTGGCACATTCTAGTATAGACGGCTATTACGGACCAAAAGCTGACCGATGAGTTGTATTCAAACTGTTGGTATTCAAGCATTCTTATGCAAATACTGGAAAATTATATTAAAATAAAATGTTAATGTATTAAACAATAAACTAGATATATAATTTACTGTTTGACCATTTGGAATCATTCAACAATGACATAAATATTTTGCAACATTATAAAGGTATTTAGTATTTCAAATAAATACCGTTCTATGGAATTCTCTTGGATTAATCAATACACAAATCAATACAAAATGATAATAATAAATGTTTCATGATAATAATAGCTGCTGTAATAATAGCTGCTGAAAATTCATACACTAGATTTTACTATATATTTTAATAGAAGAAAGTACACAGAAAATATTTATTTGGAAATGCAATCAAGATTTTACTATATTACTGTTTTTATTGTGTTTTAAACACATAAACATTTTTAAAAAAATGCACAACTACAGTTTTATATAACATAATATACATTTATACCATTTACTTTATTACTATTTTTGTTTTATTTTGATTAGATAATTTAATACATACACACAAACAAAATGTATGTGCATACACTACACCAGTAATTTCTACAATATTGTGATTTTTGATAACGGCCATTCTGAAATTAAACAAAGCAGAAACTGTCATCAGAAAAACTCTAAAAAAAATCTCTAGCAAACATCAAGATAGTCAGAGTCTACACTGTATACCACAAATAATTTAAATATATTTAATAAAAGAGTCACAGTGGCTTTCATTTCTCTTTTTTGTGCCAATTTCCCTGGAAGTGATTATTTTGTTCTTTCCAAAACATAGGTTGAAAAAGCTTTTTTTTTTGCAATGTCATTATCTTTTGCATAAGTTAAACTCACAGCTTGGACAGTAGCATAGCTAATGTGGACTTAATAATTATGCAGCTGTCTGTAGTGTAGTGAACGGTAAGGATGATTTAAGTGTGGTTCTGTTAAGACTTCCTGCTGGGCACAACCTTAATGATTAACTGGCTGATTGTATCTCTCTCTTTTGGTTTCTCTCCCTGTCATTTTCTCTTTTTTTTCTGACCAAGCAACTGTGAGTCACGGTAGTTGGCACCCACCATCCACACCCTCAACATAATAATTCCCTCTGCAGTGTCTAATGAGATACACACACCATTTTTCACAATACTAGCATTCTCTCCGCATACACTGTAAAAAAAATTATAATAATTTTACAGGAAATAACACATTTTTACAGTAGTTTTCATTATCATTTACCATTTCAAATAACATTCAAAACTTAGTATAATTACAAACAATATCTGTAAAGTCACAATTTGACCGTTAATTTAGGTATTATATCATTAAAGTGAAATCACAGTATTTTTTTTCTTTTTTATACAGGACAATTATAGTAGTATTTTTTTATGTTCAAAACTCAGTAAAATTAAAAACAATATCTGTAAATTAACTGCTTTTAAGTATTATTCCATTAATGACAAATTACAGTAATTTACATTTTTATACAAAAAAGTAGTTGGGTTATTATTACAGTATTTTTTCAGTTTTCTTAAAATATGTACAAATTTACATAAAATTACAAAAATAATCTGCAATTAAAAGCTGTACGTAGTTCATTAAATAAAAGGGTTTATGTCCATTTTTGTCATTTTAAAGTAAATCTTATTGGTATGTAATATGTAGGCTAATGTAAAAACATTGTTACATTCAATTGCTGTAATTTTTATATAGAATAAAAATCAGCCTTATAAATCTAATCTAAAATAAAGAGTCAGAATATAAAGTCTAACGTTATAAGAGAATGTAACAGACATACATGTGTGACTTTAATCATAACAATGTATTGCAGAAATGTCAAAAAGTAGTACCACAGTAGTCCAAATGACGACGCGTTGCAGTCGCGGTGCTCTCTGACGGAATATAATAGTTTAGCGTCGAGGAGCAGGGCATAATTTAAGTTATTAATCGATGAAAATACCACCCTACCTACTCCCTCTAGGTGCGCGTCTCGCGCGTCACCGGAAACACGCATGTCGCAATCTATGACGAAACCGGCGAGAGCCAATGAGCGTTTGATATCGCTACAATAAAACCTGTTGCAAAACGGCAAATTCTGAAACGTAATGCAGCTACAGAGATACATATCGCGTTTGAACTGTTTGAATTTGGATCTGTTCCTTACTCGAAGCATCACATGAATACCTAAGATTTTAATAAAAATAAAATACTTTTATGATTATTTTATTTAATGTTTGTGCATGACAGCATATTAATAAATGCATGTGGCCCAAACCAAATAAACATTAGGCTACATAAAAATAGTTAAATGATAGTTAGTTCAATGATAAATAGTTAAATCTCTCTCTCTCTGTGTGTTTAAAGATACTAAAATTAGATTTTATACAGAGAATAATAACATAATATATAACTTAATTTAATGCAGTCCCTGCTGAAAAAAAAAATATATATATATAACCTTGCCCAAAACACAATAGAAAATGTAATGGATTTAATGGTTATAATGGGAATGGTATTAGTTCTATTGGAAAAAATACTGTGTGCCCAAAACACTACACTGTAAAAAGTAAAACCTTACTGAAATTAAAAAAAATGATGTCCATTTGTCACATCTAAAATATTTGACTTCACA
>JAUMHP010000065.1:11681521-11698873 GCA_032361065.1 Enteromius trimaculatus
TAATATAATATAATATAATATAATATAATATAATATAATATAATATAATATAATATAATAAATCCAGCATGAATACATCTCATTTTAGGACTCAATTTCCTCTTTATCCATTCACGTATGGAGTTACGTGTTCTGACTATGATTGGCTACTATAGCAGCAAAGGGCTTTTATGTTTCAGAGTTCACCTTGCTGAGGTTACAGTTTGATTTACATTGTAGCTTTAGATGAGGAATGTTCAAAGTCAGAGGCGCTCACAGACAGCGCCGTTCTCACAGGCCCCCCGCTGCTCACACACAAATGAGAAAATTTCACCTGCGCTCATGCTACAAGTCTAATCGCCATCTTCCAACGACGGAAACCTTATCCAGAGACAATCTGTACCATATCAAAGACAAAAGCTGTCTGTCATGTAAACTTGTTCTGTTGTTCCCTCTTGATAAACGTGCTACAAATATTAAAAGAATGAGGGAGAGGAAGGAGAAGGGGATGAGGCGAGATGAAAGTTGTTTATGACCTTTCACTTGTGTGTGCGCGTGCGCGTGCACGTGCGTCACCCATTTCAAACACTAAATATGGTGTGTGTAATTTGTTTGATGTTGTAATACTTGTCCTATCTCGGTGATTCAAAGACAACAGCAAGCAAGCCATTTGTAGGCTGATCATAAAATACTGTGGTGCTCTCAAAACATTTCTCTGTTTGTGAGTCTCAGCTCAGAAGGTCAAGGTTTTACTGTTACAGCGTAACTTATTTATTATTACTGTACATTATGTTTCGCCATTGAAAAGTACATTTACAATACTGTTCAAAAATGCTAGGGTTAGTTAAAGTCTTACATTTTATTTTTTTATTTAATTAAAGCATATATTTATTTGTTTGGTCGGTGATGCAAAAATTACGTGTTTTACATTTAAAGCAAGCATAAACCGATTTAAAATATTAAACCAATTAAATGACCTGAAAAGCTGCAGACATGTGACTCAGTCAGTGAAGTGTTTAGACACTCAGACAAACAAAAAAAAAAAAAATAGAAAATCACTGATGTGATTGTAAAAAGCATTCAAGAGCTTCTTCAATGATTTCTCTCTAAAACACAACACTGATCAATGCAGCAATATGCAGCACGTATCAGCTGTTGTGTGATTGAAATTCTCATCAGACACACCGAGACTGTCTTCACTGAACCCCCCACAGCTTGAAAGGTTCACTGTAAAATGTGATATTGGACTATAAGCCCAAAGGGGAAATACTGAATGGACGAAAAATGAATACCTCACTGAGGAGAGCCATTTTAATATCAGACACCCTTGGGGTTTCACCATCAACTATTATTAACTAAATCTTCTTTAACTAATTAAAGATACGAGGACGAGCTTTTCATGAGGAAATTAACACCCACCAGAAGCACACTTCTCACAGATGGCTTTTGACCATCCCATGCAGTACGCAACACCGTCATCGCATGGGATTTTGCCATTTATTTCTGCCTCTGAGCTATAATGATCTGAACAGTGCTCATATCACAGTGGGGTGCAGAAAAACACTGCTATTTTGGTTGAGTGAGGGAGGCTTGTTCTTAGACATGGAGAAGCATTAAATTACACTGCACAAGAGATGCCAGCTTGGCAAAATTCACAAGAGGACTGAGAGGATGTGGCCAGTGAGCCACAGATGCATATAATCCTGTTGATTTCTAGGCAGCACCTCACTCACTACATGCTAATGTGATATGCAGCCCCGAGAACGAGTCATGATGATAATGCTTCATAAGGTGACAACAGAGCTTTATTTAGACAAATCAGTTTGGCTGAGGAAAACAAAATAAGAAAGATGGTAAACTGAAAGACAAAGAATAATATATAGATTAAACCTTTATTTGTATTCATCAGGAAGGTCCCATTGGGATATAATATCCCTTCTTAAAAGGCAGCCCTGATCTTCCAAAAAGGAAATGGTCCTAACATGTGACCCTGGACCCATATTTTTATTTTTTATATATTTATGATAAGAAATTTACAAAATATCTTTAAAGAACATGATATTTACTAAATATCCTAATGATTTTTAGCATAAAGGAACATCAATAATTTTGACCCATACAGTGTATACTGGCTATTGCTACAAATACACTACTTATGACCAGGGTGACGTATGTTCATCGTTTAGACTTCAAACCAATGCTTCTGGTTTAAACACTAGTCCTCTATCCATAATATTGCTTTCATAAAAGTTTCTGGCCGCATCCATTCATAGCAGAGGATCTATTGATAAGGAAATTATTTATTGTTTAATTTCTCCAAATCAGTTCTGATGGTCTGAGAGGGTGACTACATTTTTAGCAAATCATGTATGGTGGAGATTTTAGAAACAAACAATGTTCCATTTTTGTTTTTTAATGTTCTATTATCATTTAAATGTTTAATTAGGCCTATTTTAGAATGAAATGCTCCCCCCATTTTTTTTAAGGGCAACTGCAATCTAAAAGAAAAATATCACAGCAAATCACATACGAACCATGAAACACACATCTTTGATTCAATTTGGCATTGTAATGCTACTCGATAACTCATTTTAAATGGCAAGTAGCCCCTAGAAGTAAGACAACAAGAGAATGACAAGAATAACACAGCTTTTTAAAGCCCCTTGAGGATTATTTTACGATATCTAACCTTAACCTCAGATACAACATATTACAGCCCTTACAACACCAGCCTTATCTGCACTGAGCAGACAGAAGGTGGAAGAGAGTGTAGCAGCGGGGAATAAGTCAACCATTCAAGTACGATCACAAACACCGCAGGCCCTTGTGTTTTCTTCTGTTTGAGATAGATTACACCTTAAAATATACAAACACCACTGCAGCAGATTACTTACAAATACAAATTATCCTGTTTGCCAGCAATATATAGTTCAAAGGAAGCAATGAACGAACAGTCCTGGACCCCACTCTATTATTTACAGCATTATTTCATTTTTAACTCCCTGCCAAAGTAATGTAATCCTAATGCAATCCTGAAGCACTGATTAGGCCAATTATATTTATTACATGTTTCATTGTGACTCTACAGCCCCATCAACTGGTCAAAGAAAAGACTAGCGAGAAACAAAAACAGTTCATGTCTTATCCAGCTCATATTAGATCCCAAGAAAAATAAAAAAGCAGGATATAGAAAAAATAAATAAACAAATTTATATACATATATATTAATCTTTACGCAATAGCACACACACACACACATATATATATACACACACACACACATATAAGTGTGTGTCTGTGTGTGTGTGTGGACTTACTTCTATGTGGACTTTTCAGACTAGTATTTCAGATATTTCTAACTGATGCTTTAAAATCACTGATTTAATCTTTAATCCCACTTGCAATTTTGAAAAAAAAAAAAAAAACCAACATATCAACCAGCTAGATCAGATTAGTGACAAATGACCATCTGCAGATTACGATAAAAACAACTTTAACTCCAAGTCCAGTTCTTCAACATATTTCAGATCGCAATAAAGGCATGAAAATAAAAGGAGTATAACTGATACTGTGGATCTTTTTACTTTAAAGGTTATTATTGTTATTATTTTGTAAAATGTCTAATAAATGAAGTTACCTGTTGTCTTAGATGATCTTCTACGCAGTTGAACAGGCATTATTAGGATTCTCTCTCCTTAGGCTATTAAATCAAATAAGGACATCAAACATTATTTTCTTCTCTGCCTGAAAATAAGTGTCTATCAGAAACATGCTTTGGGGAAAAGTTTAATGCTGTTCTCCTGACATTCACAACATTCTGAGCTGGAAAGACGGAGACAATAATGAGGAAAATGTCAATCTTTCTTTACACTCTGGGACTGTAACAGGGATATTTCAAACATGATTAAGGACGTTTTTTTTCTTCTTAGATTTTGATTGAGGAACTCAGAATAAGAGTAAAAAAAACTGCATGTAAATTAAACTTTCTCTCAAAAACACACTCACTCCAGGACATCCAGGATGTAGAAGAGTTAGTTCTTAGTTAGAAATTTAGCATTGCAACACTTGCTCATCATTGAATCCTCCGCAGTGAATGGGTGCCGTCAGAATGAGAGTTCAAACAGCTGATAAATACATCACAATAATGACTTTACTGCATCAGTAAATGACTTTTCCTCTAGAGGAAGCATATTTATGGATTAGGGACTAACATTTTGGCTAGAAACAATGGTTTAAAGTTAAAAATGCCTTTACAAAATGTATTTGTTTCTTACAACATTTAGAACAATTTAGGAATATGATTCAATTGTTGTCTTCAGACAGAGAAAGATCTTCTGGGAAAAAAGAAAATTACGTTTATCCTGAGATGTTTATCCAGTGTGAGATTTATTTTCTAAGAGAAGACAGCAAATTTTGTATGGATGCTCAGATTCATTTAACTCATCTCCAGCCTCTGTTTTAGGCCCTGGAAGTCTTTCTTTTTTCTTGCTTATGCAGCAGAGATGGATGCATGCTGGTAAACGCAGACCCATATTTCTGGGAGCTCAAGTTTTGCCGAAGGCATTCATTCCAAATTAATGCTAGTTGCTGGGAGTTGGGCAGGAATGAACATAGATATACAGCTGAAAAATGAAGCTGCTCCAGGGTTGGCTTCCTGTTTAAAACAGAAATCACAGTCCCCGACTGGACAGCTGACACGGACAAGACAGGGTCGTTATATATGTGCCATCACTGCTGCAATAGCTTCATGACTGACCTTTAGGTCCTCAAAGAGACTTGGACTGCCTCAGAAGGTTAGACGCTCTTCACTGGATGAATATAAAGCTGCTGCAGGCAGACTCATACTGGACACCTGTGGGAAAATACGAGAGCATCTTTTCTCATAAATATTTATATATATATATATATATCTTCACTGTTACTTTTATTACTAATGTTCACTATTATTTTTGTCAATGTTTTTATTATTCAGGACATTTACTGGATTAAAAGCTCTCCTTCTCACACTACATTTTATTTTAGATAGTTTTTTATTTTTCCCAAGTTTAAGAGCTTCTCAAAGTTTTTGATGTTATCTCCCAGTGGTGAAAACTGGTTCAGAATCATAGCATGATCAGAATAAGAAATTTTAGATCTCAAATATAGTTTGAAGGGATAAATTGATATACTGCATATAAACTAATAGTCCATTTCTTTCATGAATATTTATTTGACAAATACTACATTTAGTCATACCAAAGAGTTTTAATTTGATCTCCATGTAATACCCAAGTAACATAATCTAATTGCAACTGTACTAGAGAGTAGACTGTAGAGTCTCCTTTGAAATACAGGATTTGCTTAATTTAGTGCTGACAGCCATGTAAATGTTGCATAAATACACTGGGACACATATATTTATGTCAAAATGCATGCTTTCTCCCGGTAAATCATATTTAATCTCACATTATGCTACATGTTTGCTGTTAAACATTCTAGAATTTATCATGTTGACACCAATTTTTTAATTTCATATTCAGAGCATTGCTTTGAATGTGTCTGGCTTGAAAAATAAGTCTTACTATTTGAAATGATACAAAATTTTCTGAATTCCATACATACAATACATCTTCCTCATACATATATATATATATATATATATATATATATATTAATAATTTGTCTAATTGTGTATATTAGAATTATTTAAATCTTTACAGAAGTAGGTCATAATCTGTTCAATAATTTTTTGAATGGATGGACAGTGAGTTTTTCCTATTAAGTGACATTTGGTCTTCAAAATCCCATTTTAAGCATATACTGTATTTAATTGCTATCTGTTCTAAAAATAGAAAAATGCATGCCACAAGCAACCTGCAAAATCTTTATAATTAACATTGTTATTAGCATATGATTGGCATCATTTTAAAAGTACCTTATATAAACACATTTTTTTGTCAGGGCAGTTCAGTTCCCAAACCTTTGTTCATCAACATTTCAGATCCTCTGATGACAGATCTGTCATTGCTAAATGTTTATTCATATGCCAAATATTGAAATTTGATTGCAATTTTCCCCATTCATCAGGTTACTGCTGTGTTAGTTAATGCCACTTCACCTGGAGTTTTACTCAGTGTGAGATTTGACCGACTCCTTAAATCACTCTTTTAAACCCCTTTAAAACGAACTTCATGAAATTCAAATTTATTTTCAAAGTCTGGCATGTTAACAAACACATTACGCCATCTGTTTGACTTTTTGTTTAAAAACATACAGAAGCACGTCTTTGTAGTAACTTGTATATAATAGCCTGAATCCAATGCACTTGCAGTCTTATTGCATTTTGGTAAGATTTCAGAGCTATCTTTGCCTTCATTAGTAAACACATTTGTAATATTTTTGGTTTTTACCCAAATACCTCTCATTAGACCATTAGATATGAAAAACAGAATTTAATTGATCCCTGAGAGGAAATCTGAATAATTTCACCCTTTAAGACCAAAAAGGAACCTTGGTGTTGTTAATCAAAAAATAAGGCAAAAAATGAAATAAAATAAAAAATAAGCTCATTTGAAACAAGGTGAAAGAAAATAAAAAAAAATAAAATGCAAATATGAGGGGGGAAACTGAAAAGCTGGAAATATTACTGTGGCAACTATCTGAAAAATTACTACAACATAAATATATTAAAGCAAACAATAAAAATGCAAAAGCAAACAAAATCACTAAAAATTAAAACAATTCAAAAGTATACTGTAATAGTGCATAATAAGTTTGCTTTCACACATAATGGCTGTGTCAGTGCGCTTCCGAAAGCATTCTAAAAATGCTTTCTGCTTAGTCCTTTCAGAAGTGTGTCAAGGGACATTCCCATTGCAAACATAAATAAAGCGTCCAAACTCCAGACATAGTAGATGTTAACCACGTTTATAATGTCGTAGGACATTGCTTATATGTCCTCTATTATAAGACTTCTCCAGTCTTTTTTTCGTGTTCGTTTGGTATGCTGGTAACCCAGACATCACATTACTACTATTAAGAAATTGCTGTATCACGCTCCTAGAGATTCTACTTATGTCACTTAAACTAGTAGTGTTAGATCTTTCCCTGGGCTCTCTGTGTATTTTATAACTCTTTCTATTGGCCTTTCAGAGCTGTCCTCTTCTAAACCCTCTGTTGCATACAGACTCTTTTATAAGACATTATTGTATGAGGGCAAATCCATGAATAAAATATGCTATAAAACTGTACACTCCTTCTATGAATAATGTAACAGCAAATTCAATATCTTTGCATTCTTTGACTGGTTAGAGCAACACTTTGTCAAAACCTGTACAGTATGTTCTATTGCTGTCATGTTTAGCATAAGAGGGCAGGCCACATAATGTCTGTGCTGGGGTTGCTATGGATTAACTGTAAGATACACTACGCTTTATTTAACCAGGTGACTAAATCCCATGTGATGGACAATGTGGGACTATAATAATTATTATTAACAGCTTTTTAATGGGTTTATGCAACTGAATGGTACAGTTTTGTTTCTTGCTAGTTGGTAGCTGGTGTATAGAATGCCACAGTGCTCGTCCACTTTTACATTTTTTTCTTTTTTTACTGTCTAATATAGTTTACAGTGTTGTTTTGTAATGATTTGCTGTTTTGATCCATTTATGGAATTATAAGTGATGTCACTTTTCCCCCCAGTAAATAAATGTGTCCCCTGTGGTGAATATTTAAATGAATTTTACTTTTTGAATCTGTCTATTGCACTCTACTAGGGGGGTAGGATTTCTCATAAAAATAACTAAATAGCAAATGAAGAAGTGCATTGTCAATAGACAACAAAAAAAGTGACGTTTTTTATCAAATTAAAAGCTAGGCTGATTTCATGGCTAGTATTTTTATAAATCCTAAATGAAACATTTTGGTTTAATTTGAGAGATTTGCGATGTGATTTAATTTATTTAACCAATTTAAAAAAGAAATCTCTTACCAAGTGTTATTTACCTTCTTCGTCAGTGGTACTTTTGACTCTTCTTTGGTAAGAAAGAAGAGGTTTCAGTTGTTTGTATTAGTTTGAACTCCTAGGACATTATAATTCATAAAAACTCCGAATTCAAGGCCAATTATTTTCTCAAAAATACTATTTGCTTAACTATTTGTGACTACGCGGTCCCTTTAAATATTCATTAACAACACAGTCACGTGAAAAAACACGGATATGGGTAGATGCGTGACCAGGATGTTCTTATAATATAGTGTACCCTGAAGGAAATGTAGTAGGCCTACATATCTATTGAGTATTTGTAACATGATTCAAAAAGTATTTGTAGTTATTTGTTTGATTCCTTTAAATCATGCTACGCTGCCCTTGGTGATCAACACTTGGGACTTTAAGAATGCAGCTAACGCAGGTGACGGACTAACTCCATCTTTACCGCGTAAGACCTCTGAGGAACGACTGGATATTAAACGTATGTGTTTTGTCTCTTTAGCCTGGAGCACGCTGCAGAAGGGCGGCTCGGTTCTGGACGCGGTGGAGCAGGGCTGCGCGCACTGTGAGCGGGAGCAGTGTGATGGCAGCGTGGGATTCGGCGGGAGTCCGGATGAGGGCGGAGAGACCACCCTGGACGCGATGATCATGAACGGGTTGGCATATGTACCAGTCATTCACCCAATAATATTATTCACTATACATTAGGTCAAATGTCCAGTTGTGCTACTTTATTATATTGCATTACAAAACAATTTAACACAATTAATTTTAATTAAATGGACGTCATTTAAATAAAAGCAAATGTCTAAATAACATAACACACAAGCACGCATACATTGAAATATAATTAAATCGCAATTGATATTAATATTCCATTACTATTTACAATATATGCTAAATATACCAAATAAAACCTTATTCAAAATAGTAACAAAACTACAATTATCTTAGTGATACTAAAATAACACTTGTATGTCAGTAATAACATAATAAAATGATCATGCCAAAATGTGTCCATGGACCACAAAACCATTCAAAAGGTTTTTAGCAGTGCATATTACTAATCAAAAATTAGGTACCAAATATCATCATAAAACTTGGTTTTTAATTAATATTATAATGATTTTTGGCATAAAAGAAAGAAAAAAAAAGGATAATTTTGACTGCATTATTTGCCATTTCTACAAATATACCTGTGTTACCTAAGACTGGTTTTGTGGTCCAGGGTCACAAATGTCTGCTGTGTTTTGTTTGCTGTTTGTCCCATGTTTAGAGACACAATGGAAGTAGGGGCAGTGGGAGACCTACGCAGGATCAAAAATGCTGTGGGTGTTGCCCGAGCAGTGATGGAACGCACAAAGCACACCTTTATAGTGGGCGAATCAGGTAGGAATGTACACTCAATAACCGCCTCATATCTCACCAACCAATCATGTGGCTGCAGTGGTCAAGAGGTTTAGTTGTTGTTTACTGTACATCAGATAGGGGAAGAAATGTGTTGGAGTAATATGAGTGCTAAGCCTCTTTAGCTATTTATTTCTCAAAATTCTGTGCAGACACTGAAGGCTTGGACAGGTTTTATATCCGCTTGAAGTATACAGCACTTTACATTTTGTAATTCCATTTATAACGTTGTACTGTTCTATTAATTCCATGGTGTCCAAATGAAAAGGAATTCTAGAGTACTAGAATAGCTTTCTTTGTGCATGACTGCTTAACATCCACATCACAATTATAAAAAGGCTGAGTCAGTCTCCTGCTGCTCCCATTTCTTGCTCTTTCCTGTATCTAATGTTTATTTCAAATCAGCTCTACTATGAGATACTGTTTGTTCAAATCTCTTGCTATATGAAGTTTAGAAGAACTGAAGAAAAATCAAACCTTTTCTGTCTTCACGCAGCCACAAACTTTGCTAAAGAAATGGGCTTTGTTCCTGAGGACTTGTCAACTAACAAATCAATAGCTATTTTCTGCCAGTGGAAAGACAGAAATAATTGTCAACCCAACTATAGAAAGGTGAGTCCCCCAAAACCAGGAATTTCAGTGTAATCATCACTCCTGGGCTTACCTTTAAAGTTCTTAAGCACCTTTGGCAACTTCGAACACGGGTTTAGAAGACGATCTGTGGTAGGAAACGGTTTCAGTATGCTTTAGTTGTACCGAACACCACTGAAAGATGAATAAAGTTTCACTACGGTTAGAATCAAAATTTGTTGTGCATTACGAATGTTTAAGAGTACAGTGAGAAGCAGAGTCATGTTTACCTCAATTCATGCGGACTTTGCTGAGAAGTTTTGGAAGGATATCAGTGTAATCACTGACAGGAAAATATGCACCGTGAAACACAATGAATAATGCATAGTGAGATTTATGAAGAATACAGTGGTTCATACCAGCATTCTGCTATTGGCACAATCAAAGCCCTATGGAAATATCCGAAACAATGCTCTGAATACATTAGGTTTTTTGTTCCCCTACTCAGATTAAACTGTAAGCGTTGTTGGCCAAGTTAATCAAAACTTTGAAAATCAGACTCTTTCCCCAGAAAACTTTAAGATGGATAAAGCAAATCAGAGCAACATAATAAATACAAAACCTTGCTATTAAATTCAAATTTTAAATCTTTTAAAGTCATAAAAACAACTTTGTTCTGTGTCCCAGATCAAAAGTGTAAATTAAAGCGCAAGTTATTATAATACATGTTTATTTTGCATTTTTATTTTGCAGAATGTTTTCCCAGACCCTTCCAAATCATGTGGGCCTTACACGCCCAAAGATAAGCTGTGGAATCCAAACAATATTAAAAAAGGACATTTTGACCCCAGTTCTCATGACACAATTGGTAACTGTTGATTCTTATGAAATACTTTTGAAAAAATAGTCCTCTGGCCAGATAAAATAATAAGCCTTTAGTCTGTAAGTGCAAATGCATTTTCCAAATGCAGACACGGACTTGTCCACAGAGGACTAAACTCATTATTTTTAATTTGTATCACAAAAATGAAGCATGATAATGCCTGGAGGACATATTTGAAAGCATTGCTCGATTCAATTCATTGATGCATATGATCTTAGCGTTACATTCTTACCATAAATTCCCACAGGAATGATTGCGATCAGTGAGAAAGGACAGGTGGCTGCTGCAACGTCCACCAATGGAGCAATACATAAGGTACCAGGGTGAGTATGACAGCCTGTCACTCTAGTATGTCTCAACTGTCCTGAGTGTTTAAAACTGGGAAGAGAAACAGAACCTTAAGAACCTTGTTCACTGAGATTTAGCTTTACTGACAGAAATGGGTTTCCAGTCCCCTGTCAATAAAGTATATGCATGCTGATCTGTAGCCGTGTAGGTGATTCACCAGTGGCTGGAGCCGGGGCTTATGCCGACAGCACAGCGGGGGGAGCCGCCGCCACAGGGGATGGAGACATCATGATGCGTTTCCTTCCTAGGTAATCACCAGTATTGAGAGATTGCTTTATATGGACTGCCTTGATAAATTAAGTGTGATTCTACTGAACCTTCTAACTGAAGGCTTTTATTGATTATTTATGTACATATTTTTATTTATTATATATGTATCCTTTTCTTTTTAAAAAGTTTTTTAGCTGTTGATTTAATGAGAAATGGAGTCCAACCCACTGATGCCTGTAAGACGGCCATCTCCAGAATCAAGAAGTACTACCCCGATTTCTTTGGAGCAATTATTTGTGTCAATACTACTGGTGGATATGGTGAGAAAATGCTAATATCTAATGTTTGTTTCTTAAAACATTCTGTGCACTCAATCTGAATGTAAATAATGATAATGGAATTTATTGTCAAAACTCTTTTGTTTAAAGGTGCTGCTTGTAACAAGCTTCCAACGTTTAGCAATTTCCCCTTCAGGGTGGTTAACCCACAGACAAAGCAATCTCAGCTGGAGAATGTGACTTGCTTTTGAAGTATTGATTAGTTTATGTCTTATGATCAATGTTTACTATGCACTACTTTTTAAAAATAAACTTTAAAAGAAAAAAAACCCCAAAACAACTGTTGTTAGATCTTTGAAAGACATTGAGCTCTGTGATGTATTACTGAAACCAAAGGAAATTAGAAATGCTTTATTTAAAAATATAGATATTTGCTATTACCATAAAAAAACAGCACACACATATTTTCATAATCTCAAAATTAAATAGCAAGCACTGCTTCAAAAGCATTTAAAGGTTGTCATGTCCAACTCATGGATTCAGCAGCCAGGCAGAATTGAGATGCCAGGGCCGTTCTCAGCCCACTGGAAGAAATTACATTGCTTGCCCATTTTAACTGGGCATGTGTAGAAGTTGCGGCCATTATTCGGTCCCAGTTTTAACACAGTCTTCATAAGAGTCCTTTTGCCATGATGACACATGGGAAAATGAAGGTCTGCCCACTGTTGTAAGAATCAGATTCGATACAAACGCACACCGCCAATTCTGGTTTAAGTGTCAAATTTATTTCTAATTGATTAAAAAAATTGTATTGTTTCAAATTTCAAAAATTCATGCTTTCTTACCTCAAAGAAGTTACATTGAGTCTTTCGTGGCAGGGAGCAGGTGTAGAACTGCCTGCCTTTGTTTTCTCCGTCCTTAGTGACCACCCTCAGGGTGCATGGCTGGTGATGACTTTTGCAGCAGGGGGTTGTGGGTAGGGATGTGTCATTACTCTGTGTGCCCCTGCGTAGTTGTAGTAAGATATGATTCTGTTATTCAAAAACAGCTGTATTTTGCCATCAAAAATCATCATGCTTACTTTCAATAATATTATTGGTTATCACAAAAGAAATTCTAACAAGCAGTGACATGAACAAAAAAAAAAATTAAACCCCACTAAAAAATGACCTTCCTCGATCATACTTGCTACTATTCTTTGGAAATAGGATATATTGGTGAATAGAAATATCACTATTTCACTAATACAGCTTGTCACCAGCAAAACTACACTCGCTCACCTCGAGGATCCGATGTGCTGCATGCTTCCTCCAGACAGTCCATTTGTGGTTTTCATTCTCTTGTTAGGCTGACTGTGGTCTGCTGGAGATTCTCTCTTATGGGGCTCATTGCCTTTGAATTGCATCCCACTCACGCCATTACTGGGACTCTTCCACTGCCAGTTGCCGTGCGTGCTCAGACCCCTCATTGTCTCTGGTGTGTGTTCCTGGTTAATGGCAGGACTTGAAGGAGAGTCAGGTTTTGCACCGAGGCTGGTTAGGACTAGAGTTGTGGTCCCAAATGCAGTCTTACGATTCATCTTTATTTCCTGCAGGGGTTTGCTGAAACTGTTGCAGGGGTAGCGGATCAGGTCTGGACTCAAAGGTGAATGTTCCAGTTCTTTAAGTCCTGAGAAAAGAGAGAGCGAGTTAGATATGGACTACACTCAGAAATGTACATTTCTGCACTGATGCGTGACTGAAACTCACCTTCCGGTCTAGGGCTCATACAAGCGTCACAATACTTGTTAATTGGTCGATTGATTAAAGTGCACAGGGAACATGCCCACTCTTCCTCTTCTTGTTTTGCCACATGATCATCGCTGCTTGTTCCTCCTTGATAAGCCCATCCAATCAGACTATTACGAGTTGGGAGTTTACTGTCAAATTGAAAAGTCAGCAACTACATTGGATTATCATGTGCAAAATGTGTGTGTACGCGAATTAGTAGCTATGAGAGGAGGTGCAGCTCACCTAATGTTCACTTCACTTGGATCACCTGTTTGACAGCGCTGACAGTAGTATGTCATCCTACCATTGTCTCCCAGTCGACAGACGGTGACAGCTCCACTGCACTGGCCACAGTTTGGACGTTTATACACCTTGTAATGCTTGTAAAGTGGAGATCCATTCTTTCTACACTGTTTTGAAAAGTATAAATTAAATGCAGATCTGACAAAAAAAAAAAAAAAGCGAATCCGTAAATTTATTGTCTGGAAAAATATAAGTATAAGATACCTTATAAAATAGGAGTGTGAAATCTCGCGTCATCTTTACAAGATGGTGAACTTGTTCGCTTGTCAACTGCCTGACCTTTAAAAGCACAGAAGAATTATTAATAATAATGGTCTAAAAATGTTTTAAACAAGGTGTAAAACATCCATACAACTGTACAATGCGACAGAGATATTGACTTTTTTGTGTTGGTACTGCACAAAGCAAATTGTACCTTGACAGCCGGGTTAAGGCCACTGTCGAAGAGCGCTTCGTTTTTAATTATATTTCCTACACCAGGTAAGACAGCCTGATCCAACAGAACATCACAGAGCATCCTCTCACTCCCTCTCTTTACAGCCTCCACCGCCTGAGAGAAACTAAACTTGGGCGAACAGATATCGAGAGCCTCCATGGCTTTTACTCTCTGCACACAGTCCTCTGAGAGTCTAGGGGAAGCAAACAGAATTATTATTCCCTGAGGAGTCAGAATCTTTGAAGGCTCAGTGTAAAAATGAAAAGAGCCAGGCTGTCTGGATCACGCGGAGTTATGATAGTCTGGAATTTAATCCAGCATATCCTCCGTTTCTGCGACAGGGAAGTTGCCTACTTAAGACCTGCACTTGATGAGCTGACCTCTCAGATGTACATTAGGATAAAGCGTTTGACTCAGAAGGACTTTCGATGAAGATGCAATCTAATCCTGGATTAAATTTAACACTTATCCTAGAATACTTAGAAAAGAAATGGAAGTTATATTTAACTATAATCCGAGCTATTAGAAGGAGTGTTACCTGATTTCTACAGTTGTGTCAAAGAAACAGACGGCATCATTGGTAAGTTGAATAATCAACACCGGGGGTTTTCCTTTCAAGTCTTTGCCCAAAGGGTTTATCCTCAAGGAGCCATTCATGCCGAAGTGCAATCTAAATCAAAACACATTTAAAGTACACTTTTTATACCAATTAATTTATATGACCTTTTCAGTCATTTGTGATTGCTGATCCAGTGATAAGGGTTTTCAGCTATATCTGTGCTGGATTTTCATTTGTATGTCAAGTACCAATCATTTATAAATTTAAACACTACTTTGAGCCCACCACTTTGAAAAGATATGAGCTAGTAACATTTGCCACTTTATCAACCACACAGACATCATGCTGACTTGCTAGAGAGCTAACTACTCCAGAACGCACAATGTATGTCTCATTACATATTTTAAAGCAGAATATTATATATAAATATATATGTATGTGGCTGTGTTCTTTAATTCACATTTGTAAATATTTTACATTCGCAAGCTTACAAATCGGATAATAAAAATGACATAAATTTAACATTAAATTGACTTCTCTATAGACGGTTTCGTCGGGCGCACAGGCCTGGACCCAAGTTAACTTCCGGTCTGTGTTTGTTTGTCGGTCTGGTAAGTACCGCCAGTTACAACCACATAATTCACGTTTAAAATCAAACCGAGGCTTGGGTGTTTTTATATCACTGTATTTCTGAAGGAAGGCTGTCTTTAGTAAATGTCATCTTCATTTCATCCTGCATGTAAGGCAGCGTTTGTAAGCTCAGAGCTGCTTTGTTTAAAAAAAACCTCTCGTTTCTCGTGCTTAAAGCACCTCCTGCTGGCAGAGAATGAGTTTGCATTGTTAATAAATTCGTCTGATTTACGCAGCGAACATATTTTTCTTGTTAGCAAAAAATAACATACTCTAGAAAGGACTTAGCTGCTGTAGCCTGTTACTGATTCTATTTGGATGTTTACCGGAAGTTAAATTAGGGCCACAAAGGCACGCATGCGCAGTAACGTTTGTTTATGTTGTCGTTGAAACAGTCTATAAGTTGCCCTTTAAGATGTCCAAAAATACAGTAATTACAGTCAGCGCCGTAATGTAACCATAACGTTACATCAGAACATAATATTATGATTTATTTTCAAATCTAAACAGGGCTCTGGGAAGCAAGCCAGAAAATTTCAATCTGCCTTCATGAGGAAAGACACTTATATTTGGTCCACAACGTCTAACAAATCACTACATAAATGACCATTTACGATAGAAAGCAAAAACTGCATGATCAATCTACCCTTATTTAATTATTTTCTTTTTGAAACAAACCTCAGAGCTCTGAAACCAAAATACATGAAGAGCTCTTTCCCCAATGTCTCCACCCCTGTAAACTCACAGCCCATAAAGCACCGGAAAGAGCTGCTTGTACTGTCATCTGACTGAAAAAGAGATAAAACAAGTGAACATTCGTATTTCAGTTACGCAGGACTGCTATAAGTTACCTGTCATGCACTTACTGATTTGTTGGCTTCATTTCTTCGTATGTCTAAAACTTTCTGTCCCTTTTGAACTCTTGCACGGATCTTCTCTCCATTTAAAGTGCATCCCGGACCCTCGACCATTGCTCCTTGTATTTAACAGTCCGTATAAGCAGACCACCAGCAAAGGAGGAAGACCGCTAATGTGCGCGACTATGAGCAGAAAGACCCGCCAGATTATTTAAAATCTGCGCATGCGTCGACGCGTAGGAAATCGTCACTGGGTAGAAACAAATTGCTGTTTACAAACCTATTTAAACTGTACCTTCATATAGGCTACACTTTAATGAGAATGAAAGTTATTTGTCTAATCTATTTAATCGGCTTATTTAAAAACATAGAATATATTTTAGGGCAACATTATGCAAACGATTCCTTTGAATAATGAAATGGCATGCTTTGAGCGCTTCCCTTGACTCCAAAAGATTTCTTATATTCTGGTTAATCTTTATAAAATTACATTCGCCTACACAGGTTAGAACCTTTAAAAAAATGCAACAAATCCCTGCCCAAAACACAATGAAAATGTAACGAATTTCTGTGATGGTTTCTATTTTGTGCATCTATTGTTTTTTTTTTTGTTTTTTTTTTTTTTTATCAAGGAACATCTTCAGTGAAAAATATGCTCAGTCAAGTGTAAATAGATGTATTACTTCACTTGAGTGCACATCATTTAAGACAGTACAACTTTTTGTATTAATTTGGCTAAAAATAAACATGAAAAGGATTCCAATGTTTTTTATTATAATGAATTCAACTGTTTATTTGTGTACAGATCATCAAGTGACAACCCCCTTTACTGGCCCCAGTGAGAAGGTGCATCAGAGGACAATGTTGTGAGTTGACCATGGACCAGATCTGTGGCTATGCTAATGTCATTATCCTGTTACACAACGGTTAAAAAGACCCAGTCATATTGTAGCCTAAATTAACTAAATCACATTAATTTTAGTATATATTTCACTGAATGAAAGGATTTATGTTAAATATGCACAACTGTACAAAAGTAGATAATAATTCTTTTGTTTGGCAGTGATGCACTAAATTGTCAAGTCAGTCAAGTCACTTTTATTTATATAGCGCTTTTAACAATACAGATTGTAGCAAAGCACTGAACATTATCA
>JAUMHP010000065.1:11698973-11709751 GCA_032361065.1 Enteromius trimaculatus
TAGACAGCTCTTAACATTTATTTTAATCTAGGACTAGTCTTAAACCCTGTTCGGGAAACTGCCCCATAAAGTCTATAAAGACTCATTTTCTTTTTCTTCTGTTGTTATGTAGAGCGTTAGCCCCATATTACTGCACTGCTGCCACTCACTGGTGTATTAATGTCATTGGAGGTTTGAATATTTTAAGTAAGTGTCACTCAAAACAATAAGTAAAATGATTTTATTGCCTTGAAAGTTGCTGTAACATAATTAATTCTAGTAGATTAGACTACTAAGTAGAGATAACTATCGGATATTACAGTGTACCTTTTAATGGCCTATATTTCTTTGCAAAGGGTTTAGGCTTGTCTACAAGTATGATACTGTAATAATATTAAACCATGAATTGTTTTATTCGGTAACTAGCTGTTCAAAATGTACATATATTCTGTCATTATCATATAATAAACCCTGCCCAGTCTGACACAAGACCCTGACAGGACGGATAACCCTGTCAAGATTTATTTTGTGCAAGCTTTCATATAAAACAAGTTTTTTTTTTCATGCTTTGTGCACACTGTGTGCTCAGTGCATACATGTATGTGTGCATGAGCTGCCTCCTGGACAGGCAACATCTAAAGTGTGTTTCCATGGTAACAAGTCAGCTAGAGCTACAATCGAGCGGGCGATTGTAGCGCTCACTGCAAGCATTTCAAAAACACGCACACTGGAACACATTTTGTGCAAGGCTTTCCATTGCCAACTAACTGCATGTAGACGGCTAGATGCCCTTGTAGAGGCCGCTAAGCCATCTGTTGTGTGTTTTTTCATCTGGGCCTGCAGCGCAAAACAGAGAGGATGCATGTATTCGAGAGTTAAAGGAGGGGGGTTCAGATTCATGTATTTCATCCAGACAGAAACATGACTTGCCAGAAGGGGGATTGGGTGTTAAAGTATCGCTCATTAACTTTGGATTTCCCCTCCAAAACCCACCCCGTACTCATAGCCTATGCATCACACATTAACACATGCACATACGAACAACACACACACACTTGGCAGCAAGAGCCAACGTCTCTCTCCCACCACCTTCCTAGAAAAGCAGCATCATCAGGGACCAGGGTGTGGCTGTGTTTGTGCCTGCAAAGACTCCATGACATGTGGCAATCACACTGGAGATCATTTTCCTTCTGTAAAATTCATACAAAATTAAATCATATTCTTAAATGATGTAAATTGTTTAATAATTTATATACTTTAATGTTAGATTTAAATGATAGAAAATCTGCATATTATTGATTTAGAAGTTATAAATAAATGGTATTGAGATATTACTGTTTACTGAATGTTAATTATTTAATCTGCATTGACATGAAATTATTATTAAGTATATGAATACATTTCATTCACTATAATTCAGTTTCATTAATTGCATTGTTGAGTAATCATTTATTTATACTATAATATATAATAAAATATCAAAATATTTATGGTAATATTTCTTTTAAATTTCATTTGCTATTTAAATTAAAAATCACTAGATATTATTAGATAATTTTAAAGATAGATGTATAGGCTAGATATATCCACAAAATAGCTAAAAATCTGATTTATTTCTTACAAAATGTAATAATCAACAAATAATAATCAAATTTGTATTTACAATTTTTCGTTGGTGATTTTTGCATTTTTCAGTCAGTGTCAATTACTTTATTTGAAGGTGTCTTGTTACTGTTACTGTTAATTAACAACATGTACTTACTATAAAGCTAAGTTAAGTTTTTTTACGTCTGTTTCTTAAACTATTGTTTTTCAACCCTGTTTTTGGAGGCACTCCAACAGTACAGATTTTTGGATGTTTTCTTATCTGATTCATCCATTCAAGGTCTTGGAGTCCACCATCGAGCTCTCCAGTTGAATCAGGTGAGTTTTAGTATGAAAATGGGTACAGTTGTTGTGCCTCCAGGAGCAGGGTTAAGAAACATTTTGTGTGATAACAGAATACAGAATGCTTTGTATACTGTTAGTGTCAAATGTTAGTCTGCATTTGGTGTTTTATGTCTGCTGTGATTCTATCCCTGTAATAGAGCCCTATTTAGCAGCAGGAATTTTAAACATGGCATGGCAGCATGTCAACACATCAGACAAATTGTTATTGTCAGAGGACATGCAGTCAGTTAGGGGCCGTTGGTACAGAATGTGTCCTGTGTCGGTTACCCCTAACACACTTTCAGTAGCAACTAGATGCTATTCTTGGATTCTAGAGAATCAAAGCAGGTCGGCCTTCACAATAATTTTAGAACTGAAAACTGCTGGTATAAAGTAAATCAGCATTTTGGCCAGGACATGTTGATGTATCTTTCAAAGTGTCAGCAGATCATAAGCCAATATTTGAAATAATGAGGCCAGTAAAAACTTTACTTTACTAGTAAAAACTAGCCCTGCTATGAACTGTTTAACACGTTTGCATGAAAATACTGACCTTTAAAAAGAAAGAAAACTTTCACTTCATTTTTTCTATTACATCTTACATGATGAACTTATCTTGAATATGTTTATTATAGCATTATATTTAGATCAATTCCCACAGCATTAGAGGTAGCAGTTTTGGGCATTTTTGCAGATGTCTTTTAAGCTCACAAATGCAATCTTTTCGCCATTGCAACTCCATTTTGCATTCTCATGAATGCTTTTATCTTAACATAATGCAAAAATGAAATTAACAGATTCATTTTGTGTCACATAAACATATAAAAGTGCATAGCCCAAATCACTGATAGGCTCACGCTTAGCTTTAATTGATTGACAGCTCCAACCATTTCTGGATATAATTTGATCACAATTTAATATCAGATGATTTCCATGCTGCTAAGAGGAAGAGTGAGAAGTTGACTGTTTAGTCACTTTGCGCTTTAATCATTTTGGGATTAAAGTACTCTGGCTGTAAATGAGTCATTAAATATTAGCATTAGAATGAACAGGATTTCTTACAAGTTAAGGCATTATTGTAAAAACGATCTGTATCTTTTCGTAAAAACCTGTATCTTGTCTGTTTGCAGAAACTGCATCACGCAGAAAATTGCAACTAGTTTACCAAAGAATAAACAATAAAATTGTTTGACCCAGCGGTTGGGTTACTGCCCAGAAGGATGAGTTAAACATTTAACCCAACTGTTGATTGAACAGTTCGGGTTTGTCCATATTTAACCCAACATTTTTTAGAGTGCACATGTTATAAAAGTCCAGAAGTACTTGGCAGACTTGCACCGAACAGTTAGCAATCATTTATGTAATATTATGTAAAAATGATGTATCTCACACTTTAAGTATGACAAGAGTCTTATATACAATGTAATGTCAAAGACCCTTTCAAGTTAAGTCTGTTTACTAAAGTGGCCATATAGGCAATGCTTGCAGGCAGCTATTTTGGGCATTCAAGACCAAGTCCTATCTGCTTAAAATACTGATGGGTCAAAAAATGGGTTGCCACATTCACATTTAAATAACATATTTAATGCGTGGGAGAAGTCGCTTCCTATTTACTTCAGTGTTTTGATATATTTCTATCTGAAATTACATATTAAACAGGAGGCAGGGTTTTATTTTAACGTTCCCCATCTCCATCTCTTGCTCTCATTGCTAGTAAAAGCAAATGTTCAAATTTTGATTACCAAGACAGGCATTTTTTCCCGGTGGATTAACTTGCTTGGATTAGCTCAAGACTAGCAATGTGCACTAAAAATTTAAGACTGTCAAATCTGAATTCATGCGGACTTTAAAATCAGCAACAAAATCTGACCTGAACTGTCACAGAAATGTAGTTTTATGCTCAAATTGCATAATTTCCGGCTGAACCAGCCAGCCAGCCGTATGTCTCAGGACACTGGCTGTTTCTATAACCTGAGCTTCTAACAGCAGCTGCAGTTACATAATGACTTTACCAATTGGCGACTGGCTGTTTCATTTAAAAGGTTGGACTTATTCCACCATATTGTCCATTGCTTATGCTTTCATTTATAGCAATATGAGTGCACCAACTTGGTTTATCTAAAGTCTTTGATACTACAGTCTGTCGTAGATTTCTCACTGGTTATATTGTGACGGACAGAAAAATCATACTGTACAAACAAGCAGTTTTTTGTTGAATATTCAAATAAGTGATGTAGACTAGTTAGCTACAATTATACAAAAAAAAATTATGTTTCTCTTAAAAGATAAAGCATTAAAAGTCACTTCTAATTTCGGTTCCACTTTATAATATGTGCCCTTAACTATTATTGTGCTTGCATCCAAAAATATATACAATCTCACTCCAATTCAGTTCATAATGTATTGCAAAACACTTTGCTGCTATCGAGGTGTAATATGGGTAAAGTAAGGGACAGGTTTGGTGATATGAGTAGCTTTAAGGGTGGGTCAAAAATTTCTAACTACTGTAAATTCATAATTCATAGGACAATATTTTAAAAATAAATGAGGTACAAGGAAGAAACAGTTGGAGGTTTTTCTGTTAATTTTGCTTAACTGATCCCAAATACTTTAATTTCACTTTTCACTAATTTGAAGGTTGTGAAAATCTGATTAATTGAGTAAAGCTCATTTATAACGAACTGCCTTTTATGCTTTTTATGTTTTTGTCACTCCCTGCAATGACACATGCACACACATAAAGAATCATGTGAGTGCACCATATGATGTTATATTCATCACATGCATTCATATTTTATCCATGTTCCGCACAGAATCAGCAACGCTGAAAAAACCTACTCAAGATGCCATCATTATTTTAAACTCCTTAGATTTATTATTACAAGTATAGTGTGTGTATAGTATGTGTGTGTGTTTCTGAAAACTTGCATAGAATGCAAACAAAGTACTTAATGTGTCACTGACAAATCTAGAATAAGTGTCAAATGTGCTGTCCACTCCCAAGTCAGCTTTGGCGGTGTTGTAGTTGAGCTTTAGCTTAAGCTGAGTATTTCCACATGAGACACATACAAAAAACTAAATGTACACTGTAAAAATAAATCTGTAAAATTTACCGTAAAAAACTGGCAGCTGTGGTTGCTGGAACATAAAACTGAAATATGCAATAAACATTCATTTCACAACATTACATGTGACACACAGCCCTAATAAACATAATTGATAAGGAAAAACTAAGAAGAAACAGAGTTATTTAAACCAAAAAACATCAAATTCAAACACAATTTGAAATGCAAAGCAGGGAATTCTGGGAATGACAGTTTAAATTGTCCATGTAAATTTTACAGGAATTTACTGTTAAAATTACAGCCATTTTTTTACAGTGTATGATTAGATAAATGGCTTTGCTCATATCTTTAAAAAGCTCTCTGATATCGCAAGTTTTTGTCCCCATATCCTCAGAGTAAAGCTCTGACCTTTGTTAATATGATTTTAACGTTCACTCCCTCTTTTTATCTCTGATGTGCTTATGTACTTCCTGTTTTATACATACATAAGAAACTAAAAATTGACACCAAGACATATGCATATCTTACTTACACCTTATAATCAGGTAACATATAAGTCCTGAGTACTCTGATGGGATGCCCAGGCTGATGATGTTTGTAGAAATATGACCTATTTTCCAAAATAAAATTAAGAATCTAGTGTTAGTGCACCAGCTATATGTTTACTATTTATATAGGGTAGTTATGAGACAGGACATATTGTTTTTTTATCTCTAGTTTAATGCAGCAGAGTGGTAACCAGCATTAACCATTCTTTTAGAGGAGGGGTGTAAAGAGAGGGCTTTCATTGGCTTGGTGCTTGACTCCCCTAAAAACCCACCTCTCTCTGTTCACCCAGTGTGCTGCTCTGTGTTTTGGGTGGTTGTGGATTTGTTGTTTTTGTATTCAACACTTGAGCCTGTGTTACCTTGTATAAACACATATATAGAAATATATAGAGAGGTCTGAATGTCTTAACACTCACTGGTTTGTTAAGATGCCACACTCAACCTCCTCACACAAGAGAAGTCAACTGAAAAAAATCGGTGTTGACAGCAGCTCTCCTCTGTGAGGAACAGGGTAGTAGCAGGAGCGAGAGAGGGAGGAGGGAGTGAGAGTCTGAGAGAGAGAGGGAGAGAGAGACTTGTGCGTTGAGAGCCAGCCTCAGCCTCTATTGTGGTAAGCAGGCAAGGGAAGGCGTTTAAGGAGCGGACTTTAAACCCACAGACACAACACTGGTCACCGCTGTAGAGACCCCCGAAATCAGAGGACAAGGCAACATGGAGGAAGACATGGATGAGGGACAGACCCAGAAGGGTAATGAAATGATTTATTTCTCCATTGTTTTCCCATCCATCTTTCCGAGTGTTTTGTTTACCTTTGTGCCTAATCCCTCACTGCTTTTCATTGTCTCTGATCTTGTGGATTAAAAAACGAGGTTATGAACACTAGCTGAATGTTGGTTTTTATTTTTTTTCCATGCAGGAAGAAGTGCAATCTGACATATTTTCAATTCGATTTTTAATTTTTGTTTCACCGTTGATGCATTTCATGCAAACACCGTGATGCAATGCATGATTTTTTGTTTGTTTTTGAAACCTGTAAAAATAACATGGTTGAAACATGGCTTTTAAAAAAAATGTAAACAAATTGTTAGATTTTCGATAGGATGATTGTAGAGGGGTGTGTGCAGGGTATGGATCCTGTGTGTGTGTGAACAATCTGATGGGTCTGTCTTTGTTTGCCGCGCATTTCTGTCAGTCTGTCGGAGGGAGGCTGAGACAGACGGGAGAACCGTCTCCTGCATGCAGTGGACATTTAAATAATCGCCCTAATTCAGCCATTGTTTCGCCTGCTTTCATTTTCTTGGCTCGCTCTTTCATTTGTGTGCATGAGCATTTGTTTGCTTTGTGTGAGAGGGAGCTTGCTATTTATAATACCACCATTTGCAGGGGCTGAGGTTTCGAGCTCAGGGTGGAAATCACTGTATGTTTTTTTTTTCTTTGGTTGTCTATAGAGAAATATTTGCAAACGACTGCATGGTAGGTAGCTGAAAGAATAATAATAGAAATGCCAGCCTTCGGAACTCTCTCTTCCTCATCCTTTCACTCCATCTGTGATGGCTCTTTATATTTCAGCGATTTTCCCCTCCTCCCTTCTAAAGCAGTGTGATGATAGCAGCCATGTCAGGTCTGCTGTGCTTAGACTGTCAGTGGGCTCGTGTGATATTTAACACATGAAATATGGGAGGATCACTGATTTATGCTCAACCTGCTGGGCTGTTTTGTTGCTTTATTATTGTATTTAATGTTTATTTGATTGGTTGAACCAATAGATGCCATGATTGGTTGCCTCTAATAATTTGATCAAAAATTCACAAATGTCTGTTAATATTAATTAATCATTTATTTATATATTTTTAAGTTGTTTTGCTTGTTTTGTTTATATAGGAAATGCTTACTGTTCTTAAAGTGCACCTGATGAACCTCTTGATAAAAATGCAAGTCTTGTATAAGATGTGTATCTTATTATTCTTTAATATTGTCATATGTACTGAGTGAGATTTCCAAATTGACCTTTTGGTATTTGGGATTCCCAAGAAGCAAAGACTTAATACAAACTTGATGAACATTAATTTAATTAGTTTAAATAAAAAAAACATTTTGAGTGACAACATCTACATTATGAAGCTCGTAAACCTTTTCCGGTGTCACTTTTTTTTTATTTGGTTCAGTTGGTTTTTTTATAAGTCAGATGCATTACATTAGCATTGTTTTCACTGTGCAATTCTGTTTAATCTACAAGAATACTTTATAATTTCTTCAAAACACGATGATGCTTACTAATGCTAGAATAACTGCAACACATATTTCTTAACTCCATAACCGAAAACCATCAATCTCATAATCAGCTGTAGTATTCACAGATGTGCATTGACCGGCATGCTGACCCTACCGCTGCACAATAGATGGAGTGGGGAACTAAACGGCCTCATGGGAGAATGGACATTTCATTACCTCTCATGATTATTGGATTAGAGACATTAGGCCGTTAACACACAAAGATACCATCCCACTCCTCATCTTTTATTTATGGCTTTTTCCTGCACGTTTCTGTCATCGCCTTGATTGTTGACAGAGTTCAGTCTCTTAGAGGGGCTTTTATCAGTCTCTACTGACTGATAAGATTCTGGTAAGAGTTTACAGCATTGTGTGCTGTTATAGAATGATACGGTGTGAGGGAATTCACATACAGTATATATAACAATCTAAATACTGATACATGATTTGGCACAGATTTTTGCCCATTACCTCACAGGTGTTTTGCCTGACGCTTCAATGCACCTGTGTCTTCTGCACATGTCTGTTTATTTTCAGAAACTGGGCAGTGTTTTCTTAAAAAAAAGTTAAAGTTTTCTTGCATGGTGAGATATATTAAGTTGATTTTTGATAGTACAGTATACCTATATATGCTGTTGTACTGTGCATGTAAACATATTCGCTTATAAGTGATTTATATGCATGTTGTTATGCCTCTTATACTATTTTTTTAGCAGCTCAGCATGTGACAGACCTGTTTCATTATTAATATTCAATGCAATCTGTGATTGGCTGATGCATTACACTAGGAGTAATAGCATTTATTTGTTTATTCCATTCAGTCTTGATCCTTTCACTGAGGTGTGATGGATCTGGAAAGTACCCTATTGTTTTAAACTGCGATGTTGGAACTGGAAATGAAAGCCTAACTGAATTCTATACCTCAATGGGGTGTAAGTTACTTGGCTATCCCTTTTCCTTCCTGTTTTTCATATACACAACCTTGTGAGATCCAGAGGCAACCCTCTAATCTGGACACTCCTATTGTTTCCACACTCCAGTCAAACCTCTCAGGGATGCTGAAAGTTTCACTAATTGTCCTCAAAACTGAATCATGGCTATTAAAAGACAGTGATTTCTGTGAACTATTGTTCTCCCTATTGTCAACAGGCTAACTGACCATGAGAACAGAGAATGAAACATGAAGCAATGTTCCTTGGAAAGTTTTCCATTAAGTTTCAGACATTTTGTTAAACCCTTAAAACACAACCCAATGTAATACGATAAAAAAGTGCTGTGAAAAGTATAAGCATGATGTTTTCTTCAAAATTGGTTTATTTGGATTCCAGATTCAAGCAAACAACATGCTACGCTCTTAAAAATATACACTCCAAAAGGGTGTTTTTGCAGTGATGTCATAGAAGAACCATCTTTGGTTCACCACAGAACCTTTCAGTACATTTTGTGACCCTGGACCACAAAACAAGTTGCACAGATATATTTATATATGTTTGTATATTTGCACTGTATGGGTCACAATTATTTATGCCAAAAACAAGGATGTTAAGTTCATATTCCGTTAAGTTGCATATTTCCTATTGTAAATTTAATATGCATTGCTAAGGACTTCATTTGAACAACTTTAAAAGCAGTTTTTTCAATATAATGTTTTTGCACCCTCAAATTCCAGATTTTTCAAATAGGCCTAGTTGTATTTCGACCAATTACAATCCTATTCTAGCGAACCATACATCAATGGAAAGCTTATTTATTCAGATGATGTATAAATCTTTTTTTCAGTCGACTTATGACTGATTTTGTGGTCCAGGATGACATTTTGACACATTTTTCAACTGAACCTTGTGTGCATTTGAAACGGTGCATAGATGTTCAAGGTTCCTCATGGCACTGTAACACAGAACTTGCACTGAGACTAAATAGGTTTGTTTCTGTTAAGAGAAGGTATGGAGGAAGGTGTAGGAAGTGTGAGAATCTTCCAGCAGCAGCAGTGGGAATGGATGAAGTCGTGTAGTCCTGTTGCGTTGGGTGCTGGACTGTGTTTCCCTCCCTGTAATCCTTGTAAATGTGTCTCCCATTCAGCCTGTTTGCCTCTGAATGTGTTGACACACAGCGCTGTAAGTGGGTCATGGTGCGCGCACAGGCCCGGCCCATTCTTAGGGCCCGCACCTCCATCGCCATGGCAACCCTGCTGGTTGATTAAACATGCGCAAATTCGCGACGTAGAAGTGCAGCGATGAAAACCTGCGCTCTTTCAGGGAGGGGCCGGCGATCGAGACACACAAGGACTCTCATGTAGCCACTTGATGTGACTGAGTTCAATTGAATTTGAATTCTTTTTATCTGGCCAGAAAAAAAAGCGGCATTCGGGGTAATGAAATGCTAATCACTTTAAATTGACAAATTATTCAAATCCTATTAAAACAAAGGCCAGAGAGGCCCTGATTGAGCTGGTTATCAACGGAGAGTGTAAAAATATTTTCATGAAAATAATTTCACTGCGTTAACCAACACTTGCATCTGTTTTCCTCTCCATCTTTCTGTCTCTGACTCCCACTGTCGCAATCTCTTATCCCTTCACTCTCCCTTTCTCTCTCCCTTCTGTGGTGCGGATTAGCGTTAGCGGCTACAGCCTTTTGTTGCACGCTCTTTGAGAGGCCTGTGAGAACGTTTCCCCTGTGAGCGTGTTTGGATATCAGGGTGACCACTGGTTCACAGTGACCCCACAGTCCCAGGGATTAATTGGAGGTTGGGGGTGGGGCGAGGCGGGAGTGGCACTGGGGCTGTCAGACTGACAGATGGGCGTTGGGGTTGGGTGGGGTGATTGAGGGACATGGGGGGAGGTGTGGGGGCAATGGGAAGGGAGCAGTGATTGCTTTATTATTAGAGGACCCTCCGGCATAGTGCTTTTGTTTATGTTCTTTATGTTCCAAATGGCGGTGTTACTTTTAGTAATGTTTTATATATATATATCATTGTAGTCATAATA
>JAUMHP010000065.1:11715432-11733968 GCA_032361065.1 Enteromius trimaculatus
CAATGTGATTTCCGGATTTTTCTTTTTAGATTCTGTCTCTCACAGTGGAAATGCACATATGCTGAAAATTGTAGACCCCTTCATGATTTCTAAGTAAGAGAACTTGCAAAATCAAATGTTTATTGACCTCACTGTATATATATATTTCTTTTTTACTGTAAAGCTAGAAAAGATGAACAAAAATAGTTTTTGCAGTGCATTTAAATAATAAAAAAAATGCATGAATATATGTATACTGGCTCATAATTATTGGTTTGATTTCCTCCGTTCCCACAGCATTGATATTATCAAGTATGTGATCTATGGCATTGCCTCTGCGTTCTTCGTGTATGGGATTCTTCTGATGGTCGAAGGCTTTTTTACAAGTGGGGCCATCAAGGACCTGTATGGAGACTTCAAGATCACCACCTGTGGACGCTGTGTCAGTGCATGGGTGAGAAATCACTGCGGGAGCTTCATGCTTTGTAATTTAGAAAAGGGCAACTGCCGCACATAAATATGGCATCCGTTTATAGGCTATAAAAGATTACAGTACATATTGAACTCTGCAAGTTCTTGTCCTCTCATTGGTGCCAAGTGAAACATGAAATACATTGTGTAGCTGCAATTATTGTAATTAATTTATAACGCTTATAAAATCGTATTTATTTTTCTATTTTGTTCTCAATGGATTTCTAATTAAGGGCTTGATTTGAGATTTGGATATTAGTCTTAAACAGTCTTTTTCTTCAGTTCATCATGCTGACGTACATCTTCATGTTGGCTTGGCTGGGTGTGACAGCGTTCACCTCTTTGCCTGTCTTCATGTATTTCAACATCTGGACCATTTGCCAAAACACCACTGTTTTGGAGGGAGCAAGTTTATGTCTTGACCCACGCCAGTTTGGTATGTTTTACAATCTGTGGGTTTTAGTCCCAGATGTTGAGGTGTGGTTAGAAATACATTTCAGTGATAATTTGTTTTTGTTGCTGTATTTTGTTCTTTCTTACTGGTTGTTATCCAGTGTTGGGAAGGTTACTATAGAAATGTAATAGGTTATAGATTAAGTTACACTATTCAAAACGTAATAAAAAGTTTAACTATTTCAGTTACTTTATTAATGTAATGTGACTGATTACATTTTAAGATCTTCTTTTTTATCATTTTCAAACGTTTAAACCAGACTAGGTTCAACATTACAGTAGCACTCTGTCAGACATCCTTCATCAGTTGAATTAAGTTACTCTTTTTTTATTTCCTGCACCGGAATGCATTTTATCACTATTATTCAAAATATCCTAGCCTTTTGCAGAAAATATGCAGATGTAACTTTGTAACTTAACATTTTCATAAGTACCTGTTTTTTCTTAGTAACTGTAATGGATTACATATACATTTATTTTGTTATTAAAGTACCAAATGCTGTTACTAGTTACTTCCCAACACTTGTTATAGATATTGTATCTATTTTCCATTTCTATAACCTCAAACATCCTAAAAACAGAGTAAGGAATAAGAAAAGTTTTTTTTAGGTGTTGTGCCCATTGGTGAGGAAAAGACTGTATGTGCAGGATCAGAGAAATTCTACAAAATGTGTGAATCTAATGAGGTGAGTAAACATCTGTATGAAGTAAAGACAGTTACACTAAAATACAATGATTTCAAATGATTGTGTAGATTATTTCCATAGTGAAAAGCAATCCATGGCTGATTTCTCTGGCAATATTTTTTGTTTTCTGAAAGCTGGATATGACTTTCCACCTGTTTGTGTGTGCGTTGGCTGGGGCTGGAGCAGCAGTCATTGCCATGGTGAGTTTTGACCAATAAAACACAATTCTACTTTCAACAGTTTATCTGAGAGCAGAGTTCACGGTGGAATTTTTGAAAAAATGAAAAATTAATCAAATAAAATAAAAAGTTGCATTTAAATAAATAAATAAAAATTAAGCTAAATGTTGTTAATATGTGCTATCTAAAGGTAAAATGTAAAATAAAGTAAAATTTAAATAACCCTGTACTGCAGTTATGATTACATTATTGGTGAAACATTATAAAGTTTTACATAGTATGAAGCTTTCTCCATCTCTACAGTATGTGGGAATATAGTATTCTGTCTCTCTCAACATAATAGTTGTAATAGGTCCCAAGCTGGCAAAAATAGTATAACAAATGTGATGTGAACAAATGAGAATTTCCCTGTTTTTAAACCGTCAACAATGTGTTATTTGGGTGATGATGAAGAAAAAAGAATTAATGACATCACCTTTCAGCTCCATTATGCCTAAACTGGAACGGGATAAAGTCATGAATCACTGTCACTGCTTTCCTTGGGCATTCTAGGAGGGGAAAAAAATTCAGCATTGGGGGCGTCGTCAGCTCTCTCTTATTGGCTTTTCTTTGTTGTTATTTAACATCGTCCTTTTATCTTTGCGGCTGTTTTCGTTTGCGGCTCTCTCTCTCTCTCTCTCTCTCTCTCTTTCTCTCTCACTCTTCATCTATCTCTCTCACATACATGGAGAGACGCTGGGCATGTCGTTTTGTTGTCATGGAAACTGGGAGAAGAAAGGGCCTAGAGCTTGTAGCAAGCAGCACTCAGTAATTTGCGAGGAACCATTTTCTGAAAAAGAGAATGTGGTTGTTAGTCTGGGATGATGTAGCAAATTATAGAAAGAGCTTTTCCGTCCCCTGCTGTGGAAAGAACAAATTTAACCGATTGTTAAACACGATGCGTCCTCATGCTCTCTGGGAAGGGTAATAATAACCAAGCTTTTCTTTTGTCAGGATGAGAAAGTCAGGGTGTGGCCCTATTCAAATGAGCATGCATAATATCAGTCTGATTTGCATAATGATGCACTGAAGTAAACAACATATACTCATGCAGTACAGTAATTCACCCATATCCTATTGAATATATGTATATAATTTTGATAAAATCAAGACTGCAGCTGCTTTTTCCTCCAAGCTTGTTGATTTCACGTGGAGATAACCCGTTATACATAAATTTTTGTTCACACGTGTAAAACCTTTGATAGGTTGCATAATAGAAACTAGGTCCTTCATCAAGGTATTTTGCATATTTGAAGTAGACTGTAGAATTTCCTCCTCAGAAAGGCAGGCTGCCAGTGCACGTAGGAGAGGTGTCTGGCTGCTTTACAATGCTGCCTCCTGCTGGTGTCACTGCTAATTTTAGACTGATAAACATGCGTCATCACACGTCTGCTGTCAACTTGCACATCTTTCTTTTTTATTCTAAATTAATTAACAAAAACTGTAATGTATATACACTACTGATCAGAAGTTAAAATAAAAACTTTTTTGCAGAGAATCTATATACGTATAGATACTCTAGAGAATATATATATATTTTATTTTTTTGTATAATTGATGAAATTTCATATTCATTGATTCATATTGTAATCTATTAATTAAAAAAAAAATAATAAAATAACTTAATAAAGTTAATAAAAAAGTAAAAAATAAGGTTACAGTAGAATTGCCGAATAATAAATCTGTTTTAAAACAATAATAATAATTTGTAATACGTTTCTGTGTGTTTTATATGAATAGTTGGATCAGAATAATATAAATGCAACGTTTATTGCCGCTATTTAATATTATATGGTCTTGCTTTAGATCCACTACCTGATGGTGCTGTCTGCCAACTGGGCCTATGTGAAGGATGCATGTAAAATGCAGAAATACGAGGACTGCAAGTCCAAGGAGGAGCAGGAGCTGCATGACATCCACTCTACACGCTCCAAGGAACGGCTCAATGCCTACACATAAGACAGGAAGCAGCAGTGGGGGCGAGAGGACCCTCAGTGCTTTCACTTCCTGTTGAAGGGAGTTTTGGCACTGGTGCAGTCCAGGTGGTGTGTCGTATGACCAACCCCATGGCCAACCCATTACCTCTCGCACAAACATTATTATTATTGTTATTATTATTATTAGTGCTAGCAGTAGTGTTGTAGTTTTTTTTTCACAATGTTGTATTTCTTTTTTTTTTCTTTTAAAGATTGTGCTGGTTCTTTTATTTTCCACCACATTTTTGAATATATTTTTCTTTTCAAATGCATTTTAGTATGAATACATGAATCATTCTTACTTAGAGGGTGGGTTATTGGGGTGATAAAAAGCACATTTTTCATGTGTGTCTGTCTCTTAAGGTCTCATTATCAAGGACTTAAAGCATGAAAAAAACATTTTGGTAAAAAAAAAAAAAAAGAATTCTCTCTCTCTTTCTTTTTCTCTCTATCTCTCCCTCTCTTTCTCTCCTTTTTTTAATCATCAGAAGGTATAAAGCCCGATACCAGCAGATGGCTTGCACATTCTGCATTATTTTGGTAAAAGAAAACTCAAAAACTGAGACACAAAAGACAAAAAACAAAATTAAAATATAACAGATGTACCATAAAGTGTTTATTTATTATTTTTCTACAGATGTCATTGCATAGCTTATCAAGATGATTACAAAATGGTTATTATTTGCTTGCCGTGCCAGTCTAGCTTTCAGACCGCATCGTGCCAGTAGGTGGCGTTGTAACTTCTCTGAGAGGGAGAGGAACTTTCTGACCACTTTTAAGTGGACACGAAGCATTTCAATCCGACCAGTGTCAACGACCCCCTCTTCAGCAACAATGCAACTCTCCCTTTACTGGAAGCAAGCGACACATGCACAAGCCTACAGCGTTTTGACCCCTCTTTTTTATTTTCATGCACAAATAGATATAGTCACAGTTAAGCCGACAGGGTTTTTATTTGACCTTTTTGATTTTTAGCTTTTGTACATAGTCATTCTGTAAATGTATGTACTGTACGTTAGCACTTAAACTTCAGGTGAATTCGTATTAGACTGAAAAACACATGCTATGACAGGAAAGGGTGGGTAGAGGGAGGGTGTTCTTCTAAAGAAAAAAATGGAGGAGAAGCAAAAAACAGGCGACACGGCAATGCTTTGTGACAGATCACTTTCTTTCAGTGGGTTTTTTTCTTTCCAAAGGGGAATATCACGACAAAAACAAATATTTAAAGAGCTTATACTATTATCTCGATGACAGTTACTCGTTGTCTTGCTAACAAGTCATTATTATATTGGACGATGGAAATGTCTTCTCATTCTTTTAATGCCTGGCAAGTCATGTTCTGTCAGTGTTTCTAAGAGCTAGTTTCGTGCACTTATTTGAACATTTTGTGAGCTCTTTCTCGGTGTAAGTGCATTGGGGTCCTGGCTGCAAAGTCACGCCCCTGTAATGTTAGGTAAAGACTGTGAACCTAAGTGTTATTTGTGGCATGGTCATGCATTCAATGGTAATCGTTTTTACTGGATCAAAAAAATAAATAATAATGATGATAATAATAATAATGGAAAAATCAAAAAGAAAAAAAAAACAAGAAAAACCGTTTTCATTTCATCTTTTTATGAGTTTGTTACATGCGACTGTCTCGCTGGGTCATCCCCTTTCTCATAACGTGCAGTAATTTGAATCCTATGCTGAATACATTGCGCTGAAACTCCTACTCTTCGATGGTAGTGTTTGATTTGTGCCCGTTTACTTTGTGGTGATCTCTCTAACTCCTCTGAGTCCTCCTCTCACCTTTCTATTACTATTGCTTGTTGAACCATCACCTCTTTCTCTCTTACTCTGGCTCACTCTCTCTGTCCTCGTATACTAGTCTTTTTGTACTATCAATAAAGAATGCTTAGTAGCAAGCTGTACCATTAATTTGTTTTGTACATAAATGTGCCAACCGCTTGAAAGTGGCTTTTCTGATCTGTAGGGACAAACTGCTTGCATAAATAAACTACACTGGTGTACTTGTTAATAAATACAGTTGTTGTTGTTCTTAACAGTCTGTGTATCACGTTGGAGTTATTCACTTCACACACACTCTCAAAATGTTTTGCTGGTTTACATTTATGTGGTAAAATCTAAATGAACTGAATTTACTTCTGACTGAAGGGGATGGACAAAGTAACGGTCAAATTTAGAAAACAGTATTTTTTAACTGGTTGTATATGATGTGTTTCACATTACCGTGTGTTTATACATGCTCTAAAGCTATAGATGTATTTTCATGGATTCACGTTGTTGCTCAACAACAACAAAAGGTTTCAGTGGCATGTGCTACCACTATTTGGCCTAACGTACTAAATATTTAGCACACCGAAGTTCAAAAGCGCACCAAGGCTGCAATTACTTGATGAAAAATACAGTAATATTGTGAAATATTATAACAATTTAAAAGAACTGTTTTCTGTATTTATTTTAAAATGTAATTTATTTCTGTGATGGCAAAATTAAATTTCCAGCAGCCATAAATCCAGTCTTCAGTGTCATTTTTAAATAATTTAATGCTTCACTGGTGAATAAATTTAGTCATTTGTTTATTTTCTTTTAAATGTCAACAATAAATAATCTTACTGACCCCAAACTTTTGAAATGTATTGTTTCTACTGGTTTTATTTTAACTCAATCCACATGGAGGCATGCTACAGAAGGACGTCTCTCTTAAAGGCCTTATCATTTTAAAGTTTTATAATTTTTAGACGTCAGATGTTACGTTTAATAAATTTTTTTTAGTACACTATTCATTTTACTGACACAAAGTAAAATTTTTAGAAATCTCAGCCAGCTACAAAACTAAAAAATTAATTAATTAAATAAGAAAATGAAGAATATAAATACTAAATTCCACTAAACAAAGAAGAAATTATTGCAACAAAATAAATGCATGCAAACCAGATGTTGTTACAGCATAAGGATGGACACGCTTCATAATGATGTTTTTAATCAAGCATGTTTTCCCTTGATACTTACAATGGCCTACATAAATACACCCTTGACAATTAATCATGTTTTGACAAATTGGTACTAAAGCGAAATCAGTTTATTTCCTAATGTACCTTAAACAGCTTTTATTCATACCTCAGTTGTCAGTATGTTTTTGTCTCTCTCACACTCAGACAGAACAGTAAATCATGACCTGTACTTCAGCTCACACACAGGTGTCATCTAGCGTCCACGCACGCAAACGCTTCACAGCGCGTTCACAGGTCATACACCAGGTGATGGAAAAGTGTCTGAGGAGGAGCGGTCACGTGATGAAGCACCGAGAAGAACCTTCTTGTAGTTATTATAGCCGATTAGCGTGTGCCTGAAAGGCTTATCCTCCTCTTCGAACTCAGTCACACACACTAACGCACTCACACACGCAAATAATCTCGCACACTTCCCATCCCACTCTGTTCAACTTTAGTGACCTACTCAGCCTTGAGAAATCCTCTTTCTAATCTGCGTTCCCCACCCATCCCAATCCTCCCGCTCTTCTCGGTCCTCACCTGTTAGCATGCTAAACAAGATGCGGGTTGCGAGGTACTTTTCTTGCTTTTATTGCTTTTCACTGAGGACTGATAAAGGAGTTTTTGTCCACTGATGGTCGAGCGGGATCGGATGTGTGTGAGTGTATGTGTCCGTGCTGTTTCTGACTGAAGGATGTATCGTCTGCTGGTGGCCCAGGTTCTCCTGGGCTGCTGGAGCGTTGCACAACCCTTCTGTCCTTCCCAGTGCACCTGTGTGTACCACGGACGCAGCGATGGCACTGGCAGCAGGTAAGGACACTGTATCACTATAGTAGTAATAATAATAACACTTTTATAAAATGTTAACTTTTGGTGTGAAAAAAACATTAGTGCAAAAACAAGTGATGTAAGTAGACAGACATGGGAAAATTTAATGAACTGGAATAGTTGCACAGTGATTTAGGATTTAGGTAAACACAAATGTTCATGTATGTACAGCCTAAAATGTATAAGATGTATGAAATAGAAGAAATATATATGCTACAACAAAATAATAATAATAAAAAAAAACTAATTCAGCAATATAATAATACAGATACAATAAAAACAATACAAATTGTCTTTTTTCATAAAGATTTCATAAAATCTAAATCAAAATAGGCAACATTTTCTGATTAGACACACTTTATACTTATGTTTTTAATGGCATATATCAATTTAAACACAGGTCTACATGAGCCAAGTCTTGTTAGTTTGTCTTGTTTTTTTTTTACAGATTTTTTTTTATTTTTTTTTATTTTAAGTTTTTATAATATTTTTTTAAAACCTTTTTGTAATTCAGTTCAGTTCAGTAATGTTAATGTACATGTTATCCTAATTGGAAATACATTTTTAAATAAAAAACTAGACTTCAAATATGCTAGATAAGTCATCCACTTGAGTAGAAAATAGATTTTAAACTCTCACGTGGTTTATTAGCTTGTGTTTATCTGAGGGGCTTAGCTGTAGAATGTGAACACACATGTTGGAGGAAAACATTAGCCTGGTGGTGTAACATAAAGGGTGGTTATACACATATAATACATAATATATTTATAATAAAAAAGAAAAAAATGCGTTTCTTCATGAAGATGGTATTCTATAGGCCTGGGATTCAAACTCCACTTTCCTGCGAAGTTTAGCTCCTCCAGCCCTAATTAAACACACGAACAAGCTAATCAGCGTCATCAGAAGAACTAGGAAGTTGCAGGAAAGTGGATCTCGAGAGCCAAAGTTGAGAACCCTTATTATAGGCTAATAAAATCCACAATGAACATCACCACACATAGGCTCATATTGGTCAAAGTGATTAACCTCTGCTATAAAAATCTGCCCCAGGTCTGTCCTGTGCAATGACCCTGACATGTCAGATATTCCAGTCAACGTCCCTGTGGACACGGTGAAGCTGCGGGTGGAGAAGACAGCTGTACGTCGAGTACCCACCGAGGCCTTCTACTACTTGTCCGAGTTACGTTACCTGTGGATAACATACAATTCAGTCACGTCTGTAGACCCTGGAAGTTTCTACAATCTGAAAGTCCTTCATGAGCTACGGCTGGATGGGAACATGATTGCTACCTTTCCCTGGGAGTCTCTGAAAGAGATGCCCAGTCTCAGGACCTTGGACCTGCACAACAACCGCTTGACTAGTATTCCTGTGGAGGCAGCACCTTACCTGGTTAACATCACCTACCTAGACATTTCTAGTAACAAACTAACTACCCTTCCCTCGGATCTGGTGGACATCTGGCATCCATTTTCAGGCATTCTGCCCAGTGCCAATGCATCACAAAAGATTGTTCTTGGTGGGTAAAAATGATAAAGGTGCCTATTAAATATGCATTTTGATGTTGAATATGCATTATGACATAGTTTGTGAAATTCTTTCTTTTAGAGGGTTACCATTACAAATGACAATAGTCAGCAAAAAAAAACTGTATTTGAGGAGGATTAACATAAGCATAATAAGTTGTATGAGACTTCCCTTGAGAAAAAGTTGTGCACTTAATTATTAAATATGCACTTGTAGTGTACTTCATACCTTAAATGTATAAATGCACAGTAGTATTCAGGCCCCCTTAGATATTTCACTCTGTTATATTGCAGTCATTTGCTAAAATCATTTAAGTTCATTTTTTTTCTTCCTAAATGTACACTGGGTGACTGGGTTTAAGTCAGGGCACTGGCTGGGCCATTGAAGAACAGTCACAGAGTTGTGAAGCCACTTCTTTGTTATTTTAGCTGTGTGCTTAGGGTCATTGTCTTGTTGAAAGGTAAATCTTCAGCCCAGTTTGAGGTCCTGAGCACTTTGGAGAAGGTTTTGGTCCAGGATATTCCTGTACTTGGCCGCATTCATTCATTCCTCGATTGCAACCAGTTGTCCTGTCCCTGCAGCTGAGAAACACCTCCACAGCATGATGCTGCCACCATTATGCTTCACTGTTAGTACTGTATTGGACTGGTGATGAGCAGTGCCTGTTTTTTTCCACACATACTGCTCAGAATTAAGGCCAAAAAGTTCATTCTTGGTCTTATCAGACCAGAGAATCTTATTTCTCACCATCTTGGAGTCCTTCAGGTGTTTTTTTAGCAAACTCCATGCAGGCTTTCATGTGTCTTGCACTGAGGAGAGGCTTCCATCGGGCCACTCTGCCATAAAGCTCCGACTGGTGGAGGGCTGCAGTGATGGTTGACTTTCTCCCATCTCCCGATTTCATCTCTGGAGCTCAGCCCCAGTGATCTTTGGGTTCTTCTTTACCTCTCTCATCAAGGCTCTTCTCTCCCTATAGCTCAGTTTGGCCGGACGACCAGCTCTAGGAAGGGTTCTGGTCATCCCAAACGTCTTCCATTTAAGGATTATGGAGGCCATTGTGCTCTTAGGAAACTTAAGTGCAGCAGAATGTTTTTGTAACCATGGCCAGATCTGTACTTTACCACAATTCTGTCTCTGAGCTCTTCAGGCAGTTCCTTTGACCTCATGATTCTCATTTGCTGTGTTTTTCTGTCAATTTGGAGTGCTGTGTGTACATTAATGAGGAAAAAAAGAACTTGAATGATTTTAGCAAATGGCTGCAATACAACAAAGAGTGAAAAATGTAAGGGGGTCTGAATACTTTCTGTATCTACTGTAACTGTACTTTCTAATAACATAATATTAGTGAAATAGGCCTGTAACTGTACTTAAAGAACACACACAAAAATTACTAAAATAAAAACTAAATTTAAAAGTTCCCTTAAAGGACATTTTAAATTATAATGTTTTAAGAATCTGCTAATGACTGACATGTTTAATTTTTGTGTATTGTGTTGATGTAGGCTACTAAAGCATGTAAAATGCTTAATTATAATAAAATGTAAAGTTAAAGTTAAAAGTTAATATCTGTAAATGTAAAAAATGTAACTATAAAGAAATAATTTTAAATAAAAATTAAGATTTTTTTTTTTTTTTAAGGAAGCTACTCTTTTTGTAGAGCATATGCTTAAGTGTACTTCTTTTTCACAAGGGTTGGCTCTTCCTAAAACACTAAAAGCAAAGAATCTGGGTGGAGACATATGGAATACCAAGTAGAAAGGTTCAATGATATACCTCTATGCCTCTCTTCACCATGTCTTTTTATAGTAAGTCCAAGTATGATCTTTAAATATCTAAATCTAGGCTATATCTTCATGGGCTCTCCCAAGTTAAGTACAAGCTAATCTTCTAATGGGACTTCCAACAGTGTGTAAGGCTCTGAGATTTGAGTTTCTTTGAAGTGCTCATCTGGGAAGAGGATGATTCATATGTTTGCTCAGTGGCATCTAAACAACAGATCCCAGCTGAGGCAAAAGCTGTAATAATACATTCATAATAATGGCATCTAGTGTAGAATACTTTATCAGCTGGTAAAGGTGACATGATAAAATGAGTGGTAAAAATTGTCAAATGTGTTTTCATTAGGGCTACAACAACATTTATTATGGTTGGTCAGTGCAGATGGAGCATTTAAAATGACCAAACAAGTGGATTTTCCAATTCTTTTTGCAGGTTACATTGTTACATAAGTAGATGGTGACAAAATGCTATGTTTATCAGTGAGTCATTTAAACCATTTATTCAATGCATCATTTAGGAAGTGACTCTTCATTGAATCAGTCACTTAACCAATTCGTACAATACAGTGAATTTGGCACCCCTGCTGCTTTTCTGCTAAATCTTATATGATAGAAATGTAGTATTATGCCACAATGTTGTTCCCAGTCCAGTCTCTCAGTTCTGTTTAAAATGTTACTTTATTTAACATTTGAATTTTGTGCATTGCTTTAAAGCAAAATCAGAGTCTCAGTACAACAGTACTTTTGCTTGTGTGATAATAGTATATTCTGTGCTTTCACCAGGTGCCATACAAGTGTACAAATGAGAGCAAAGCACAATATGACCAGGATTTACCCTGTATCATCAGAATATTATCAGTTGCCACCATCCAGCTGTTGAATTGCATCAGCAGACTGTCTAATTCCCTGTTTACAGTCAACTGATCTTCATCCTGCCATAGACAGAATTATGGGCACACTGCGGTGTTAATGTCCAACACCTGATGTATGCGAGCCAGACAAGACATCCTGGCTTCAAGATTTACAACTTTCTTATTTGATGGGAGTAAACCGCTGTTTTATTATTATGTGGAGATGCTCAATAAGTGAAGTAATGTTTCTCTTTCTGGCTTCTGCATTTGGCAGATCCCTTTATCCAAAGTATCTTACAGTTACATTTTATCAGTTTATGCTTTTCAAATATGTCTGTAAAATCAACCATGCAAATCAAGCAGGAAATATATAGTGCTGTAATCTGTGTTGGAGGTACACGTTTGCGAATAATTGTATGGGTTGCACAATTCGAATTGATGCAGAACTAAAAGTAGAAATATGTTCACTTGATGGTCTTATTTGAAGTCTTGAAAAAAGTGTTAAAAGCTTGATTTTGAAGGCCTTACCATATTGCGTTCATATTCTAAGCAAATATTTCAATATTTGTAGGTCTACAGGACAACCCCTGGTACTGTGACTGTCGGATTTCCAAGCTCATTGAGTTGTCTAAGATGGCCAGCATACCTTTGGTGCTGATGGATCAGATTCTGACATGCAGTGGACCAGAGAACTTGGCTGGCGTTCTGTTCCAGCGGGCTGAACTGGATCAGTGCATCAAGCCGTCAGTTATGACTTCAGCAACTAAGATCACTTCACCACTGGGCAGCAATGTGCTTCTGCGGTGTGACGCCACTGGTTTCCCTACTCCCACTCTTCTCTGGACCAGAGCTGATGGAACGGCAGTCAACATCACAGGTATGAGTGTCACAAAGTATGTCAATGTGTGCAGTATAATTAGTTTACAGTTTTTTTGTATTTGAGTTACAACCTTCATCTAAAATCACAACATGCATAATTAAATATCTGAAGGATTAAAAAGACTTTCACATCTTTTTGTGAGTGTGTGTTATTTGTTTTGGGGCAGTCGTGGGGAGTTGGACTTGTAACCCAAAGGTTGTGGGTTTGAGTCCCAGGTCCGGCAGGGATTGTGGGTGGAGTTAGTAAATATCCAGCACTCTCTCCACCTTCAATACCACAACTGAGGTGAGACCCTTGAGCAAGGCACCGTTCCCACAACTGCTCCCCAGGCTGCCCACTGCTCCGTTTGTGTGTGTGTTCACGGTGTGTGTGTGTGTGTGTTGATCACTTCTCATTGCTGTCTGTGCGCACTTGGATGGGTTAATACCAAAAAGGACATCAACTGTTTACCAGTTTGTTCAACATAAGAACATAAAATTTGGCTATAACATAAATATAACATAAAAATAATGAATGTCTTTGTGGTATCAGGCAAAATTTAACTGCTGTTTCATCCCTGATATTGCAAATAAATGCATTAAAAACTTTTAAAAAATCTACATCTCTTCAACATATTTCCTTCATAAAGGCAGAATTTGAAAATAAAAGTTGTTATTTACCATTACATGTCTCTGTAGTTGTGCAGGAATCTCCAGGTGAAGGGGTGCGTTGGTCCATCCTCAGTTTACACAGTATCGTGTTTAAAGATGCAGGCGATTACCGCTGCAAGGCCAAGAACTTCGCTGGAAATGCCGAGGCGTACATCACCCTGTCTGTGGATGGGGTGCAGACCTCAACGCCATCTTCACCGATAAACACAACCAAGCGGCCCAACGATCAACCTATGACTTCTTTTGCTGGGACTAAGATGCCCTTGTACACTACCTTAAGCCCTGCTCCCACAACCAGAGCTGCCATGACCACAATCCCACCACTGACAACCAGGAAGAGTCCAGGACCTGGTGGAGGAATTCAGAGGTCTCCACCAGCTGGAGACAAGCCAGCTAAGATCCAGCAAAGCAAGGGCGGCAAAGGTTCAATGTCGAGCGAAAAGTCCAAAAAGAAAGCTGATCTCAAAGACATTGAGGTAGTGGAGGAGACTAGTGACACGGCTGTCCTTCTATGGAGAGCTGAAGGTTTTCCTAGCGACTCACCCTTAACAGTCTTCTACTTTCCATATGATGCGAAAGACGATAAAGAGACAGTCGATACAGAAGTTGGTCAAGGAAAGCTGCTCTTGGAGTATCTGATGCCTAACCAGGTCTACACGGTGTGTTTGGTTACTAAGGGTTCGCTGGCTGGGAAAGAGCAGTGTGTGGATTTCACTACTCTGGATAACGGTGGAGAAGATGGGCAGAACAAAATCCTGATGATCGCCGGCGGGATCGCTTGCGCTGTTGCAGTGCCTCTCATTGTGGTGTTGCTCTACAAGATCGTATGTCTCTTCCATAAAGGGAGCAGTAGCAGGAACAATGGACCAGACGATGACCTTTCAAAAGAGACGTATGTAAAGTTCGAGACACTCACTATGAAACAAAGGACTCTGAACGGACAGGCGAATGACCTTTGGGCACGAAGGCAGACTCAGGAGTCAGAGAGGATGCTTCTGTGCTCACGGTCAAGCATTGACTCTCAAATGACGTACAAGAGTGACAGCTCTAGATCCGAGTATCTGTGCTAATGTATAGCATATCGGCTTTGTGTGTTACTTGGTATTAGACAAGCTATGGCAACATCGGTTTTAAAAGATTAGCTCTTGATACGATGTCAAACTTGTTGCCTTACAAGACTTATCTTGACCCACAAATTGTCACATTGCCCATTTTTCGAAAAGCCATATTCTTCACCCAATCACACACAATTGTGTATTTGTGTTGTTGTTTTTTTTTTATGAAATACAGTGTACATAAATGTAAATATTGTGTATTTTTGTGTATGCCAACATTAAGTAGAGTTACATATTATAAGTCGTGAAAAATTTTATTAAACCTTTTTACTGCCTACATTTTTTTCTCAACAAATGTATATTTTGGTGTTAATTGCTGCAACAGAAAAGTTAACACACCAATACAATAGCCACCAGCTTCTCTTATTTTGGTTTTAAATTTAAAGGAGCGAATCAGGCAGAAACAGATACAGTTAAAATATCATATATAACATTTCTGAGATGGTGTGTGAGTTTAAATGATTATGCATTCTTGTGCATTTAATGTTTTGCTTCTCTTATGCTTCCTCCTCTATCTTTCTACCTCTCTGTCTTTTGTTTAATTGTGCATTTATATGCAGTGTATTTATGTGTTGTAACTTCTTTATTTGTGCCATGCGTGTCACTAAAATGTCCATTTTCTTTCATTAGAATGTCTAAAATTCTTAAAATCTGATTACAGCTTCCATGAAAGAAATGTTAAGCAGTAAAATTGAATTACTGCATTAATTTATTAATGTTTCTTGGGCCCCAAATCAGCTTTCCCGTCACAGGATTACAGTATTTAATATTTTGTAATAATACAACATTACTGTTTTTTTTTTTTCTGTTTTGATCAAATAAATGCAGCCTTGGGGAGCATAAGAATGTTCTTGCAAAAGATTCTTACCAATTATAAATGCTACAAAAGGTAGTGTAAATGCATCATTAGTTATCTTTTGTTCAGTACAAGTTTAAAAAGTTTACATGTCCGTTGAATTAGTTATTGAATTCTGTCCAGCATGATGTCATAGCGGGTCCTGTGAGTGTGTATCAGAGCAGACATTGTGCTGCATTTCCTACCCTGCTTAAGCAGAAGAACAGGGAAACTGTTGTCCCTGTACCTGCCACATTTTTCCCAGAGCAGTGCGTGTAATTTCTGTGACAATATGGCAGTCATTCGTATAATATGACTTACAAGCCCCGTCCAAATCCCCAGCCCCTGTGATTCTTCACTCTGAGGGCCAGACAGATCCTATACAGACACAACAACAATAGTTTAATGGTTTGTGTGTGAGTGAGGAAGCTTCCCATTACTCATGAGCAGCACAAAAAGGTGTGACCACTCCTACTAAATCACATGCATAGACTGGGAAAGGCCAGGAGGTGAACTCAGGGTGACTTGTGTTATTCTGTTGTAGAAGGGCAGTTTTTATGTTTCTTGAGCTCAGGCTTAGAGCCTTACACCAGGGAAAACCCTCTTGTTGGTCTCACCATGTGTCAAATTTACCATGGGACTGTCAGGAATTTCATACTTTGCTTCCAAAACAGCTAGAGAGCAGGAGGACCGGAGAGATTGAGACTCTGTGTGTGTATGCCTGACACAAACCTGGCCGTCCTACAGGACTCTCACTTTCAACCTGCTTTGTGCGAAAGGACACCTCTGGGATACAGATGCACTTTTTGGAGACTTTTTACCCGGGTTCTTACTTAGTTAAAGCTGGCTGGCTGTGTGTGTAAGATGTGTGGGGGTTTCAGCTGCATGGTTTGGTGCCGTGATCGAGGAAATAGAGGAGAGGCCTGTAGAAACTGAGATAAGATTATGTTCTGGAGGACGATAGCAGTTACCTTTCGTTTGTGGTTTTGGATGGTGAGTATAGGCCCTGCCCAAGCTTCAGGCCGTGTGGAAGGAACATTATGCTGGGGTGGACGACCCTGGGCTGCTGGAAACTTCAGCTGTGTGGGTAAGTTTAGTTTATGATAATCAAACAATAGGGATTTATTATTTTATGCCATTATATTAATTTTTGCTAGTATATCATTAACCAAAACTCGAACAGGTTATGTGCTAAGGCATGCTTGTGTATGAAAAAAGATCTACAGAAATAATCTATCTGTCTGTATGTCTGTCATGTATGTATAGATATATAGATATATCTGTATTTTATGTATAGTCATTTTAAATAATTTTTTTAATTATTTTAAAACGTTTTTAAATTCTATTTTTATTGTTATACCTTTTATGATTATTTTATTTCATCTTATGTAAAGCATATATATATAGATATTATACACACACACACACACATATAAGTACTGTATGCTGTACATACATATCCTCATGTTCCTCATATAAAGCAATCAATCAGCCCAAAAATATTTCAAATTAAAATCCGGGGATTTAACTTTAATTGCGCTTTTAGTCATTTTCAGGCTTATTGGTATTGGTCACCATCCATTTTTGTTCCACTTAAGAAAGAATGAATAAACCACATGAGCTGAGCCAATAATGGCTTGTAATGAATGGGTGACATGTTACTTTAATAATTATTAGGATGGTCATTATATATCTATGAAAAAAAATCAGTGTATTTTGTAAAATACTAATAATAATAACGAAGCACTTAATCATTTATGCTGCACTTAATTTTTTTTTGACCTATTGCTTTAGCTGCAGTGAGAAAGGAACTTCTCTTCAGTCATAATATTTATTCTTATCAGCATAAGTATAAATATCTCATTGAATACCTCTTAAATCACATCTTAACATAAAGAAAAACTTTATTAAAAAAAAAACAAATCTGACTAAACAGCTACCATTTTGATGTATTTTTTGCTTGATACACTTTCTTCAATCTTCAATCATTTGGGCTTTAACTAGAACATCAGAATTCATCCTCATCTTTGCAAACTAGTAATTATTGAGTGATTAATACTTACCCATCACCATATTCAACATTTTCCATCATTTGTCTCTGCAAATCCTAGCAACATGATTGTGTGTTTTGCAATCCATTCAATCCTCCACCATGGTGTGTGTTGCTAGGATACATTTACTTAATTTCTACAGGCATCTGTGAGATTGATGTGTGAACCTCTCCCCATTAAAGCATGAAAAGACCTGTCACAAAGCAACAATAATTCACATTCTGAAAGACATTATGGATGTTAATATGGTTAGGAGGGAGAGAAAGAGAAAATAATTAGCAATTTTATGACCAAAAAAAAGAATGTAATTGTTAACCGGCAGGCCTCATTTATCAAACAGCATTAGTTTAGGGTCTCATTGTAAGGTTTCTGGAAGGCTTCATGTTTAAGTCTTTACAGGTCAAATCAACCAGTGAGACAAAGTTCAATTAAGTATTAAATACTTTTATAAGATCTGAATTTCTGCTGTCTGCATTTACAAAGATGTACAATATAAGGCATATTAATAAACATGTTAATGATGTTTATGACTCTACAAGCTTTATTGCATTATTGCAACCTTTATTGCATCATCTTTACAGACTGACTTACACACTCATAACAACAGAGGAACAAATAAGAAAACTAATTAAAAAGAAAAAATATGTAAAACAAGATACATGTGGTTGATTCTTCGAAATGGCATTCAGGAAAAACAAAATCTGTAACCCTGTCCTGTATTGTAAATCAGGTTTTATGGTCAAAATATTTCTTAAGTCACCATAATTTTACATTGGAGATATATTATTTATAGATTTATTATTACCTAGATTTGAAGACCGTTTTTTTTTTTTTTTTTCCAAATGGTTTGTTCAAATGGTTCCCTGTCGACACTTCACTCGTACTGCGTCTGCTAAGACACTATGGGAAAAACTCTTTTTTTCCCCCTTACTGAAGCCTATTTACCATGCATTGAAACTGCACAGCCATTGGTTGTGCAGTGGTAATTTTTTAAACCAATTATCTGGCCGCCGTGCTGCGGCAACCAATTGCTGGCTTCTGCCGAAGCTCACCTGAGTGGGGCGGGCCCGTCTATATATAGCGGCTGAACTGCCACAGGACTTCAGATTTCTTCTCTATCAGCGACGTGCATCTTTGCTGTCCCTGACTCAAGCCTCACGCCGTTGATTACGCCACTGCAGCTGGACGATTCCCCTGCTGCCATCCGGCATCTAAAAGAGCAAATTTCTACTAAAGCTTGAAGA
>JAUMHP010000065.1:11737454-11761435 GCA_032361065.1 Enteromius trimaculatus
TACATTTTCAATTCAATTTTCAGTCCTAACTCCAGTCTTCAGTGTCATACAATCCTTGGAAATCTTTTTTTCAATTTTAACATCCTTGCTAAATAAAATGATTAATTTCTAACCCCCCCATCAAAAAGAAATTATACTAGTTAAAAATTATACTGGAATTATATTAACTTTGATGGGTTCTGTTCTGAGAACAGAATGTAAACAAAACAAAACATTTTAATAATAATAAAACAGTAAGCAGTTATTTGAAATGGTAAAATATTTCACATTATTACTGCTTTTTCTATATTTTGGATCAAATAAATGCAGACTTGATGAGCAGAAGTAAATAAGCAATAAATAGACATAAAAGTGCTAAAACTTCCATGTCAATAAATAAGAAGTTGTGAGCATATTGAGAAATGGCTTGTGGAGCAATAGGTCAGAGCTGTAACCCACAACAACATGTTTTACATTTTTTACTCTGTTCTCTCAGCAGTGTGCTTGTTGACTGTAGGGGAAAACGAGGATGACTAAAGGCTTTGTCATTTGCACAGTTTTTCTCAGGACCGTGTTGCTCACATCCTAGTTTGCTTGCTAGCTTTAAATGCTGGAGCATTCAGACGGTCACATTCTTTGAAACATGGCTGGCACATAGGTGCAGATCTAACAGAGTGTCTCAAACACTGGCCTCACCTTTCTGTTAAAGGAGCGGTCTGTGAAGACTTAATCAAGGAGCCATTTTGGTTTCAATACAGATATTTCAACATTAGGGAACTGAAAAGAATTTAATTCCAGCGAACATTTATATTGATGTAGAATTAATGATTTCATTTGTATATTTAAATAAAGACAAAAAACAATGCTCTATATAGAAATATTGTACTGCTTTAGAGAGATATGTACCTGTTTAAGAAAGCTATCACAACATTTTTCTAGATATATTTTCTGGCTGTCAGATGGGTTGACTCCCAGTCTCCAGCGTTCAGACATGACTGATGGGAAGAGGACAACAGTCCTGAAAGCTGCAGACAGACTGAAGGTTTTGGCTATAGACCACCGGGACAGGAGACTCTTCTGGGTTCAGCAAGGCCAAGGAGAGCACACTGCTATGGGGTCCTGCAACTATGATGGCAACATTATTAACGTCTTTAATCAGCCCTTGAGGTAAAAATGAGATCCATTTTTTATATAAGGGATAATGTAGCCCTATATAATACAATTTATATATTTATTTAGGAAGTACCGTAAAATGACTGTAAAATGATGGCAATGTCAATCTTAATGAAAAAATAAAAGGGGTACTAATACAAAGGTAATAAAAACATTTTATATATTAGACTTTTATAGTATAAAAAAGTAATATATTCTCACTGCTCTACTTCTAGATCCCAGTCTCTGAGGATGACGATTTTCCTTGATTATGTATACCTAACGGACTCTAAGTCAAAAAGAATAACACGAGTAGACAAGCACAAAGGGGGCCGAGGAGAGAATGTCAGTTCCAAAAGGATGCCGCACCCCTCTGCTGATGTCAAAGTGGTACATCCCATCAATCAGCCAGTGGTGGAAAGTCCAACTCCATTCACTCCAGGTTGGTAATGAACAATGTAGTAATTACACATAACTGCTTTATAATAGTTATTATAGTCATTTATAAGTAAACAAATACATTTATTTTGAAAATGTTTACATGTTTATACATAATAAATATACACACACGTGACTCTGTAGCACAAAATCAGTCTTAGGTCGCTGGAGTATATTTGTAGCAATAGCCAAAAGCTAAAGTAGCTAAATTGATCAATTTCTCAAAATCAAAATCATTCTCAAAATCAATGTTTTTTTTTTAAATTAGTAACTTCATTGAACAACTTTAATATTTAGATGTTTAGATGTTTTTAATTGTTTCCCGGCCAAATATTGTCCTATCCTAACACACTAACAAAGATCAATGAAAAGCTTATTTTTTACTCCACTCTTCTATCTATGACCATAAACTGCATCAAATGTGGTGATTATAAGTAGTGCTGGGGAAAGGTACTCTATAAAAATAACTAACTGTATTATTTAAAAAGTAATGCATAATCTCAGTTTTGTGTTACCTTTTGTCACCTGAGTTATGCTTGCTTATTTATTTTTAATAACAAAAATCCCAAAAGTTATATTTTTAACAACTTTAAAGCCCCCTTTCACACAAAAAAAAATGAATTGAATAATCCTCAGCCTGAAGGAAGTGCCCGTGCTTCTGCATCTCATTTGCAATTTCAACACAGACAGGAGCAATAAACTGGAAAACAAAGTATAACTTTCCTAGCTCGAATGCTTTCTTGTAAATTTGGAAGTAATGCATTGCTTTACCATTTACTTGATAGTAAAGTAATGTGTTCCCTCCACTACTGATCTGTTATCCTACAGTAAATGTCACACAGAGAGCACATTTCTTGCATATTGCTGGTATGTTCTTGGAAAGAGATGCCATTTGTTCTTGTGCAGGCTGCAATCGAAACACAGGAGAGTGTGTAAAAGTGTGTTCCAGTCACAGTGACACTGGTCTGTGCCGATGCAAGGACGGCTTTTCCCTCAGTAAACAAGGCAACTACTGTGAAGGTACAGCCTCCAATTCCCTTGTGAAACACACTAAAATCTACAATACACAATAGCTTTTGTGGAAATAGACAACTCTTTTCTTTTGTTCAAAACTCTCTTCTTCTCTCTTCTTCAGATATCAATGAATGTGCCCTGTGGAATCACGGCTGTTCACTGGGATGTGAGAACGTTCCGGGCTCCTACTTCTGCACCTGCCCTAAGGGTTACCTGTTACTGCCCGATTTGAAGACATGCCAAGGTAGGACTGGAAAAATGGGGGGATGGATTATAAAGCACTAGCACTAGTAGCATACATATCAATGAGCTGGAATTCACGGCTCAGGGACAGAGCGCAAAAGAGAATTTGAAAAGAAAACTGGAAAGAGACAGAGTGCATCTCTAGACTTCGTTATTTGAGGCAGAGCCGGACAGCACAGCGCGATAAGATAATGAGGTGACATCAGTAATAAGGAACATATTTAGTCAGCAGCTTTGCCTGGCTAAGCGGGTCAGGAGCAAAGCAACAGCGAGATTAACGCTCAGTACAGTTCTCACACCTGCGGATGCTCACATGCACCTGTTTTCTGACAGTCGAGATGATTAGAGATGGGGAAATTACAATTAAAAAACATATTTTATGAAATAGAATGTTTTTTATTAAATACATGAAACCTTTGAATGCAGAAAAATATGTAAAATAAAAAAGAAAGAAAGAAATAAAGCATAGTTTGAGAATGATTTGCTCTTCTCTTCATATGAGTTTGCTTATTACGCATTTTCATTTTTGTGGGTGGGATTATGGTCCTGACATCATAGCAGAATTGGAGAAAGTGTTGTTTCCCACCATATGGCTTCTTCGACACCTATCGACATTATTGGTGACAGAACCATTCCCATTTTGGAACAAAAATAGCTTATTTTTTGAGTTCTGTAAATTTATATGCATATTTATATCTGTTTGAGCTGGTGCATTTATTAATATAACATATAGACAGTGTTTTGTGTGTATTAATTGTTAACCTAAATAAAACTAAATGTTCCAGACATTGTTAATTGTTTCAGGACTGGTGTTTTGCAAATATAGGATGATTGGATTTGGGATTATTAGGTGTCAGAATAAGGACTGTCTTATAGGCACAGTGCCACAAGGTCTGTTGGTTCAGAGAGGTGTTCGTGGAAACTTTGAGGTGAGAATTGATCATCTGAGGACAGGGGTTTGGGAAATGAAAGATTGAGGCCGCAAGCTTTAGACTTTAGACTTGTTTGCGTCGTCTTGTCAGGCTGGGCAGCCAAACACACGTCATTCCATTTCCCCAAATGACCACGCTTTAAAGTTTGGTTTGAGGACAATAATAAAAGTGCCAATGGAATTAAAATGTCTGGGTTGGGAACAGGTCATTTTTAAGCCTTACACTGTTGAGATTGACCTTATTATGTGTTTAGCACTCAAATGGGTTAAATTTAGTGTCAGTTAATTTCCACTTAAAATTATATAAAGACCTAATCAAAACCCGGCAGAATGAGTACAAGTATCCATTGCAGTAACACTGCTTTTGTTGGTTTTGGGCTTAATATTTTCTAGTTCTACAGGCATTGTAGAAAATGACACAGTAAAATAAATTTGTGGTTGTGAGAATTCCCTCGATTTATAATATTTTTCATCCAAACACAAAACACCATTACGGTAACACGGTAAATAATGCAATAAATATTAATTAAACAAAAGAAGATGTACACGACTGATAACAAAAACTATTACAAAACCATGATTATTTAAGAAAATGTAGAGTGTCATGAAGGGAAATCTGGGAATATAATTTTACAGTTTTTGACTGTAAATTATACATTGATTTGATTTATTTACATCTACAATTAACAACATTTTACTGTAAAATTACATGAAATGTCTGGTTAGATGTTTTACAGTTTTTTCCCTGTATATAATATGGAAATTTATTGTTAACCTATTAACGTTTTTTTTTTTTTTTTTCTATGGCCTTTTTACAGCATTGAACAATTAAAATGACATTTATTCTTTACAGTGTACAAGTAAGAATAAGCATGTTGTGTGAATTGTTACATTAATAGTGTTACACTGAATCACAATGTTACATTATTTCAACCAAATTGTGATATTTTATTCTTCAAAACATGACATGAAATTACTTTTGTGAATTTCTTTTGTTGCAGACGTCTTTACATCTTTGGTCCATATAAAAGTATTATTAAAATATGTATAAAATCTTATAATCTAATCTGTAATATAACTCGTGTTTGTTTGTTTGCTGGTTTTTATTGTATCTGTTATATTTGTATGTTTGTTTTTACCATGCTGACATGGCATTAAATTAAAATATACTACATATATATAGGGTGACCATGTGCCATTTCCCCACAGGACGGGTCCTGGCCAGTACTTCTGTGTTGCTTGAAATATCTAGGCTTTGTTTGCCTGTGCAGAGCGCTCGGTGTATTATATCGGTTCCTTATGTTTTAAAGACACTGGAGGTACTTTGAATCAAAGCAATTTAGAAATCCTGGCCAGGACATGTCCTGTGAAAATTGCATGCTACTTATATATATAATGTAATGTATATATGTAATGTATTTATAATGTGGCCTTAATGAGCAGAAGAAGTTATTATTTAAATTTAAATTATTTGTTTTTGTAGTAAAACGTAGTACATGGCAGAATTTTAACTGACCTGTTTACATTTGTCTACAGAGACTAAACCATGCGTGGAGGAGGGCACAGTTTGTGATCATGCATGTGTACACACTGCAGCAGGAGATGTGTGTGTGTGTCCAGAGGGATCTGTACTAAAATCCAATGGCCGTTCGTGCACAGGTGTGGGTTTTTGTGAATCAAAATACATCAATAGCCAGATTATGTATGTATTTGTGCCTGTAGCTGTTTTCTTCACCATTGTCTCTGTGTTTCAGGCTGTTTGTCTGCAGATCGTGGGGGCTGCAGTCAGATGTGTGTGACTTTATATCCAGGCAGGTGGGTGTGTGAGTGCAAGCCTGGATACCAGCTCCAGCCTGATGGAAAACACTGTCGCGCTACAGGCAAGGCCTACAAACTTTCTTTATATTCCTAATTCTACCAGGGTGCATGTCTGTCTCCTACATATTGTCTCCTAGAATTATTGGGTTAAGCATGTAATCAGTATTTAAGTGCATTTGCTTTCAGTGACCTCGTGTGTCTGGAATCTCCTGGAATCTCTTTGCTTTATTTTAAGCAGGACCTCCAATGTACCTCTTGTTTGCCGATATAGTGGATATAAGAGAGATTAATGAAGATGGCAAACTGAGCAAAACACTTCTGGAGGAGCCGAGAGGCAGTATAATAGCTCTGGACTATGATCCAGTGCAGAAGCAGGTAAAAGATCACACACATCCCTGAAGATGGCTCATGCTGAGGAGGCTACTACCACATTTATTGTATGTTTACAACTGCCCTCTAGTGGACAAAAGATGTAAATGCCAGATAATGGAACGGTAATGAAGTTCATGTTCATAAGATGTATTTCCTGCCATCGTGTGGCCACAGATTTTAAATGCAAGAGAAAATGGATTGTTTTTTGTATAGCAGTTTTTTTTTAACTGCTTACACACAAAATCTTTACTTGTCACTCAGATTTCAGAGCCAGACACCAAATCTGCAAAACTCAACAGTAATTCACTATGTGAGGTGTTTGCAAAGTTTGCTTTTAAGAAGCGTTTGTGATTTATTTATTTTTTTTTATGTAGGCTTGTGCTACATTTTGTGTGTGCAGTTTTTGTAATTAAAAAAAGGCAAATAAAAATAATAAAAGGCAAATAAATAAATAAATAAAAAAAAAAACAACAACTAATGTGCATGGATTTTATTTATTTATTTATTTTTTTACAGTACATACATTTAGGGCCTTTTTCCAACATTCAAAATGTAATCTCCTAAGTGAGAGCTTGGAGGTCAAAAACTGAAAAAATAATATCATTAAATCTGCTATAAGTAAATAAATATTTTATAAAATAATTTATTTTATTTATATCTGTTTGTAGTTTTGTATTTGATTTTGCTTTACACAACATTCAAATTATTAATAAATTAGCAAATAAATAAAAGACAAAAAATTGCACATTTATTCTTATATATTTATTTATTTATTTATTTATTTAATTTGTATTAAATTTTTGTCTGACATATCTCTGATATTTTCTTTTTCCTTAAAATGTCATATGAAATTAATTGGTTGTGTTTGTTTAGGTGTATTTTACAGATAAGAGCCTGAAGCGTATGGAGAGGGCTTCACTGGATGGAGGTTTCAGAGAGATGCTTTTTTCCACGGGACTCGACTCACCCGAGGGTCTGGCTGTGGACTGGGTTCATCGCAAACTGTACTGGACCGATAGAGGGTAAGACACAGACAAATACAAACACACTTCCTCAAATGCCTACCTATATGCTCAACCGACTTTATTCTTTTGTGTTTCAGATTATCCTTGATTTCCCGCAGTGGTTTAAATGGGGTTGACAGAGAAATCTTTATAGATGAAGACATCCAGAAACCCAGAGGCATTGCCCTACATCCTCAGACACAGTAAGACCTTTAAAACGTTCATCTTGCCTTCACTGACATCCTGATAATTGTAAGGTGGCCACAGCCATTCTGTTATAAATACCTTTTTAATGTGGGAGAGTTCGGTAAAAATGACATTTAATTCATCATACAGTAATCACCCTAGCATCATTCCGAAGCAAGCGGCTCTATAAATGAACATGGATTTTGACATTTTCATCTGTGTGTCTGGAGGAAGGTATATTGGACAGACATGGGTAGCCGTCCTGCAGTGGAGCGCTCTGATCTAAACAGAGATGTGCGTGAAGTTGTGGTCAGCACCGGTCTGGTGTCTCCTAGCGGTCTAGCTGTGGATCATGGCTCCCAGCGGCTGTACTGGTGTGACCTGAGCAGAGGAGTGATTGAGTCGGCCAACCTGGACGGTTCTGATCGCCACATGCTAAGCGAGAACCAAGTAGGTGAGGCTCCTCTGCCAGAAACACACACACCTTCTCTACACAAACAAACACTGTATATACACGTAACACAAACTACACTTCATATGTTTTTACTTTGGCTCAGGGAGGCCGTTTGATGTTGCCGTGTTTGAGAATGTGCTCTGGGTCAGTGACTGGGAGGGTCACATGCTGTACAGACTGAACATGACAGCTGGACAAAACCCTGAGCATCTCCGTGACATCTCTATCCAACCAGCTGCTCTAGTTGTTGTTCATCCTCTTGCCAAACCAGGTATGGATACTCTGTCTATCTGCTTTGGGTTTACATTAATTTTAATAATGTGTAAAAGGGCATAAGGGAATGGTGGTCGTTGCTTACAGTTTTATATTTAAATGAATTTGAAAGCCTTTTATGCTCAGGAAAGCTTGCATTCTTTTGATGATGAATATGTATTTAAAAATGCAGTAAAAAATACAACTGTGAAATGCTGTTGCAATTTAAACAAGCTTTTTTTTTTATTATAACATCTGCATGAACCAGAAGCTTGCAACCTACTTCTACACACAAATACAGAGTGTGGCTGGGTTTTTTTTTCTTTTGCTGCGAGTTGATCGGTAGTAAAATAGGTATTTTATTCACAAATAACCACTGACAGTTGGAGGGGCGGGGTTAAGGATGTCACCATGCCCAAGCCGTCAAACTGTCATCAGAGAAGGCCCTTTGTTTTAGAGGGGAGGAGCATTTTCAGATTAGGAGCACAAAAATAGCATTGTGCACTAAACCAAATAAATATAGTTCATTTTGATTTCACGCAAAGACTAATTTTTTAGTATTACCAATGCTGAAAGCAGTTGTGCTGATATATATTTTTGTGAAAAAGATTTGTTAATGAGAACAGCATTTATTTGAAGCTCTGGTCAAGCTCAGGAATCTTAACTTCATCAATTAGAACTCGATTATATGCTCTAAAAATGTATATTTACGTCTACATTCAGTCATTTAGCAGATGCTTTTATCTAATGTGACTTGGATGACAATAGAAGCAATCAAAAGACCAAAATAAAGCCTCGTTTAGCCTAGTAACACAGTACATGTAACATATTTTTTTAACAAGTAGATTTATAAAAAGAATAGAGAAAGCTAGTGCTAGTGGCCTTTAAGAAAACAAGCAGTTAAAGCAAATAGAGAGGGCAAGTGTTAGTGGGTCAAGTCAAAGAATAGAAAAACAGAATCAAAATAGAGAGTGCTACAGTTAGAGGGTCAAACAAAGATGGAAGACATCTTTTTTTTTTTTTTTTAGATGTTTCCTGAAGATAGCTACAGACTTAGTTGATCAAATTGAGCTGGGCAAGTCATTCCACCAGGAGGAAACAGTCTGTGAACATGATTTTGTGACTGACTGCAATGTGATGTATGTTTTCTGTTCCCTAGGAGCAAATGTTTGTCTTCATGAAAATGGAGGATGTGCCCAAGTGTGTGAGAGCAGACTGGGATTGGCTCATTGTTCATGTCACTCGAAGCATGTTCTTTCAGCCGATGGAAAAGACTGTCTGCTAATTAATTCATCATTCGCCGGTCCGAATCATTCATTTAATCCGTTTAAACAATGGAATGAATTATTGTCCTATAAAGTCACATTAAACCTTAAAATCAGTTTGAAAATCAACCATTTACATAATCATGTTAAAAATAGCTGTATTTCTCCACACAGAATCAGATGATGGTGAATCAAGAGATCGTTTGAGAAATAAAACACTGAGTGATGAGAGCACACCACTGGCCATGTTTTACACTGAGAGAATGGTTTCAGGTAGAAAAATATCTGCTGCAATCACGTTCATCATTTATGCTGTAATTGTCCGGCCAGAATCAAGTGTTACAGAGCTAACTATACCGATAACTTGAGACCGATGTGATCTCATTTAGACCAGAATGACTGCTACTCTCTCAGATGTGATGTGAAGGCTCAGTGTTCGCAGAAGGAAGGCCGAGCTGTGTGTCGGTGTGTGACAGGTTTTGCTGGAGATGGGGAGCTGTGTGTGGGTAAGTGTGTGAAAGTTTGTGTGTGTGTTTGCGCTACATGTCAGATGATTTTGATTTAGTATAGACTGAAGCAGCTGGATTGTGATGTATGTGTGAAACTGAATTTGAGAGTAAGGATATTGATGTGTGTGTGGGTGCTGTATGAGCCTGTTATTGGGTGTATTGACGGGTCTTTATGTAAATTTGGGTTTGTTTACATGAGCACATACAGTATTGACAATGTGTGCGTGTGTGTTTGAACAGACGTTGATGAATGCAAAGCAGGCCTGGCAGATTGTAGTATATCTGAGGCTGAGTGTGTGAACACAGCAGGTGGATATTTATGCCAGTGCAAGACTGGATTCACTGGGGATGGTCGCCATTGTATAGGTATGACTATATATATATATATACATACATACATTAATATGTAATTATTTCAGAAACATTCAGTAACATCTCTGTGATCACTTGAAATGATTCCTTCTGCTTTTGATTTGTTTGCAGTTACTTAGTTTGACACTAAAACTACTCAAAGTAATTGATGATATTGTGTCTAACATGTAAATAACTTAATATTCACTTATTTACTGAATTGCTATGTGCAAGAAGTTTTCATATTAGTCTGAATGTCAGTTAAAGGAATGTGAATTTATTTTTGGGGTGTGTAAGAAATTAAAAGAATTTAAAGAAATTAATCAATTTATCTATATATAGGCTATATATATATATATATATATACACATAATATTCATGCATGAAAAAAATGCCAGAATTGATAATAATAAGAACTGTATAATAAGAATAATAAACAAGAAATAATAATAATAATAATAAGAAGAAGAAAATTATAATAATAAGAAATTTTTTTTTTTTTTTAAATTTAGCTTTGAACAGGAATAAATGAATAATAAAAGAAGGTTATTAAAATTATAATAATGTTTCACAATATTTTTTTTTATTACTAATCACATACATGGAAACTTGGTGTGCATAATGGAATTCTTTCAGAAATGAAAAAAAAACAAACATATAAACTGTATGAGATCATTAAAATGCATAAATCATAACCATTTCCCCAATATTTTCAATGCATATTTCCTGTGTGTGTCTATCTTTTACAGACATAGATGAGTGTCGATTAAACATGCATGGCTGCGATGCAAATGCTGAGTGTTTGAATGCAATAGGAACATATCAGTGCCGATGTCGACCTGGGTTCACAGGCACAGGATTTAGCTGTCATGGTAAAATTCACCTTTTTCATTCAGCAGAAATGCATGATGCGACATAATAGTGACCTCATTTTCATGCTCCGTTTTTAATGCAGAGGAGTTTAAGAGCGCCTCCTCTTGGCCGAGTACTGGAAGTCCACTTGATGTCACATCGCCATGGCAACACAACAATGCTGTGCAGAGTTGCCCCTCTACACACGACTCATACTGTCTGTATGATGGAGTGTGCTTCTATTTCCCCGAGATGGAGTCTTACGCCTGCAAGCAAGTGTTTGCTTATATAGCTCTTGTCATGTGGAAGCTTTAACCTGATTTTTATAATTCTCATAATCCCTGTTTTTGCATATACCACAGTTTACTTCCAGCTTCAAACATAAGCTGATCGTTACACTGAGGCTCTTGTTAATGAGCTGTAGATGGCAGTCTTGTACTAAAAATCATATTGCTTTTTTACTGAACGTTTGCCCTTGACACACATTAAATGTATTCAGTAGACCATTTTATTCTAATATTCCAGTCTCTGTTCACTGACGGAAATAATGAATATAGCTTTTAATGATGCTCTGTGTGTGTGTTTGCGCTGCAGCTGTGTGTTAGGTTACGTGGGGGAGCGCTGTCAGTTCAGTGATCTTGAGTGGTGGGAGTTGCAGCAAGCTGAAGAGGAGAAGAGGAGGAATATGGCTATAGCGATGTGTATTGTGCTCCTCATCACTCTTCTCTCCATCGCTGCCTGCATCACCTACTGCTGCGGGTGAGAGCAAGAGTCAGAGATGCACCTTTATAACACATATACTCATTACTATTGCTCTCACAGGCAATGGATTTTCAAAGAATATATAATGAATATTCAAAATTATTATAGATTTTGTCTATAATAGTACATGATCAGTATATCATGATATATATATCTATATATCTATATATATATATATACCTTTTTTTCATGCACATGAAGCACCTTCTGTTATACTGGAGACATGGTGGGAGTAGATTAGATACAATAGATTTTAAAAGAAGAAATAATGAAGAATCTAAATTATTATAGATTTGTGTACACTACATGTGGACACCTCAAAATGTTTATTTTATTTTTTTTAGAAAATTGTGTTAATAACACACATACTCATGTTTGTTAGCCTCGATATACCGTATTAAATAAAAAGAATACTCCTAAATTATTATATATATTTTTTAATTAATAATATCTCCTCTACATGACCAACAGTATATGGACTAATTAAATGATTGCGTGTTAATAATGGATTTTCAGAAATTAAAGAATGAATAAAATGTTATTCATCAAACTCATAAGTACTTAAACAATTCATAAAAGTTGTCAAAAAAGCATTTCAATGTTGGCTTGACGAAACTTTGTTAAAATGCTAATTTTGAAAAAAGTCTGTAAAAGTCAAGGTTTAAAATATATAGGTTGTAAGATATATCTTTGGACAAAGAAAGAAAATTATAGATTAGACAGACAGACAAATATAGATTTTTTAGCATATTTAATTAAAGTGAACACTATGTCATGTAATTTATTTATTTTTTCTTTTTTTTTGCAATTCAGTAAATGTTCACGCTGTCACATCAATTCCAAATGACCTTCCTGAATTATTTCTCAATGCAGTTTAATTTAAGGCTTGAAAAGGGGCCAACATTTTGCACAACCCTGCCATAGAGTATCGTGGTCAAAGAAAAAAACTGAATTTCTGCTACAATTTGTCCTAATGCTTCCGATTTGTAGTGGATTCAAGAAACAAGGTAAAAACAGTGACATAAAAAGGGCTCCAAAACAGTCTCCTTCCATTTTCCACAGCCTCTGAAAGCCTCTAATGGTTCGATTGCTGCCGGTCTGGGTTCATTTCCCTGCTTTACCAGGTGAACAGCGTGTAAAAGTGGCAGTAAATTGTTTATTAGGAGAGGAGGCTGCAGATTTAAAGATGCTTTCATTCCCTTGAGCATGTGTCAGAAGACTTTAAACACACACACACACACACACACATCAAAACAGCTGGGTGATATTTTCCTCACCCTGGTTAAGTGTCTAATTCTCTATGCCTGTGTTTAGTGACACTGACCCGTGTGTGTGGTGCTTTGTTATACTCCTAAAGCAGCGTACTTAGGTTTGGTTCCTTTGTCCCCTGCACCTCAGTGCAGCAGCCGCACGCTTTCAATTACATGGTTGGTTTAGCTTGTACTACAGCAATTACATATCAAAATAGGTCATTCCTACACCCCAAAATGGACCCAGTGATCTATAACCTTATTTAAAAGCTACACGGGTGGCAATTTTTCTGTCTAAAATTGCGTTTTTCACTTGGTTACTCATGTTTCCGTTTTATTTTTCTTCATTTTTCTATCTATATCAACTTACACACACACCTTCAATCCCACAATCCACAACCCAAAGCCTATTATTGCCCCAGGTGCAGGGGTGAGACACGTATCCAATACACATGTTTGTAATAATGCTACTTATCATACCTTCACGTCTCACTGCATGTCTCCATATTTCATTCTCACTCAACAGGGTCCAGAGATTGGTTTTGCCCTCGGTGTCTGTTAGCAGGGTGCCAATCCATGAACAGAAAAAAATCAAAATGCCTCAGATTATTATTTACATAGATATGAGGGTTATGTGACTGTAAAACATTTCATAGGAGCCAGTTCAATGACATTGACATTTTAGCCTTTCAGAAACAAACAAAAGATATGTATTCAGAGGTCACTGAATCTACAGACTTCATAACTAAAGCAGGCAATGTTACAAGCAATAAAAAGATACACCATATGCCGTTATCATTCACGTTGGTAAAACTGATGTTTTGCTAATCGCTCAATCTATTATTGTCATTCGCTGGATACAAGACGTATATTATAAGCAGTCCAAGTGATAAATATGATTTTGTTTTCGTCATTATCAGGTCAAAAAGACATTTTGGGACGTGTCTCTCAGAGGATGATGTGGGGGACTTAAGCATGAGTGAGGACAGCATGACGGAGAGAACAACAGGACCTCCACAGGTAAGATGCTGATTCTTAATGAGAGTTTCTACTGTAAGTTTTTTTTTGTTTGTTTTGGATAATATTGTTTATTACACATTATTGTGTGTATGCAGGTCTATGTGATTTTGGACGCTTCTCCCTGCAGTGAGGAAAAAGTCCTTCATGTTGTAAGATGTCCCAGAGCAACAGTAGGCCCCTCTTGCTCTTCAAACACCAGTAAGAATCTCCTTTGTTGACACATTTTTAAAATTCAAATAAAATGAATTTTATTTTTATTCTCAACACAGCTAACATAACAGATGTTTAAACTGAGAAATATTACAGTTCTACATACAAAATGAGCTAATTTCAAATTATATGATGGCTGCACGTATCAAAATAGTTGGGAGGGGGGCATGTTTACCATTGTGCAGCATGATGGGATGTCAATTAATTAGTTAACTAATTAGTTGCTAGATGCTCCCAGCTAAATCTTTTCAAAAATTCCTTTTTCAGCCCTTTGTGGCCCCCGTACCACCGTTTTTAATCCACTAGCAGGTTTTGAAATGTCATTAGGCCATCAGCTTTCTGTGTTATTATATATTGTGTGTGTGTGTGTATTGCTTTATTATTTTTTTTACTAGGAGACAGTTTTGAAGCTGGAAAGCTACAGAGAGACAGCAGTGGTCAGAATGTTGCCAGCTGCTGCGTATCCTGTGATCAGAACACCTCTAATAATCTCATCTCTTTAGAAGACCCTCAGGCAGCACCCCAGTGATTCATCAGACGACAGTCTTTATTGGAGAATGACCATGAACTGATCATGTGAATATGTTCCATTTTAATGTCATTGCCCTTCAGTGATACAGTACAGCCAACTGGCAAAGTACATTAAAAAGTTGTTTGAACAAGATTTCACATTCAAATTGCACCAGTTTTTAGTCAATAGATTTCATACAAAAATAGGTTACTTTCGTCCTCTTGTACTTTTACATGTCACTATTTGTTTAAGTAAGGAGATTTGCACAACCCTCCAAATGGTTTTATGCAATACATAAGAGCTATAGAATGCGTTTAGATCATTAATGTAGGTCATCTAAAGAGTCTTGTTTTTCTGCTTTTAATGTTGCAGTTTATTGCCATTAGACAGAATAATTGCATAGCTCTGTAAATAAAAAGAAACTTCTTTTTGCTGAGTAGGATCTCATATTTAACTTTGTATTATAGTTATGAGAAAAACATTCGTTTTGGAGCATGAAGAGAAAATGGAGAGATGCATTCTGTTTTGTGAGCAGAAAATAACATGTACTTGGCCTATTTTGCTTCAGGGGGTATAAGAATAACATTACAGTGGCATATCTGAACCTGCTAAAACATTATTAAACAGACAACATCTGGTAAAAAAAATTGTTTAGTAGGTCAGACTCCTCTCTGTCTCTCCTCAGTCAAATGTCTCACAGATATTCTAATACCTCATGGGAAAATACAAGCTATATTCATCTAACTAACGGCTAATGTATATGCTGTGTATGATGCTACAATGTATATGTAGGTTTTAACCTACTTCTGCTATTTTCGACCAGAGGCCTAGGACAAGGACACTGAAGGACAATGTAATAAATTAAACCAGACAGACATCTGATGTGATGCCTTTTGTTCTCACTTCACTTTTTGTAATTAATGTGATGTTGTATATGCATATTTATCACCTGTAAAACATAAACATCTCCAACTAAAACAAGAGAAGCTCGTTGTGCATCATGCCGAAGCCTCATTTTCAGTAAACAGCAAAAAAAAAAAAAAAAAAAATTGGCGGATGGCTTTCTTAACAGAGCATTACTTCGCAGAATCTGTTCGCCATGGCCCAGTTTACAGTATATGGCCACCAAACAGGAAGTTACCAGAGAGGTAGCAGTAAGAGTCAGTGCAGAGGTGAGAGCCCCCACTGCTGGCTTGGCATTATAATTATTATACAATCTAATATTTAGATGAATACAATACTTAAAAAGATATTGTCAGCCTACATTTAATGACGACTTCTGTTGGCTACAGCTACTTTATTGATGTAATGGTTCAATGCTGGTCTTTTTGCAGATAATAAAAATCTATGAATTAAACAAATGGTCATGTGATAAGTTAGTAGTATTTCTTGTTTTTTGTCAACAGCAATAATATTGTTAATGGTAATGGTACTTCACAGACTATTGTTTCAGGAAAAAATCTCAAGATTTCTAGAATCTGTAGATCGAATGAAGAATTTTGTGTAGATTTGCGTTTATATATTTACAGTTACATTTACTTAAACACATTCAAATGCACTTACAAATGAGAAAACAAGGAAAAGCAGTTAGATAGGTTAACACAGTACATATACGGTATTACGCATCTGTTCTATAGCATCAGCAACATCTGACCTCTAGACTGAGGTCAACTGATAGCTAGCTTTTTGTTTGGAGAGAAGAACAACCCACCCTCTCAGCACACACACACACACACTCTCTTTTAATCTTTTTTTTTTCTTTGCCATCACTGGCTCATATATCTATTGATTTTCAGAGACGGTCCACTTATCTATATATTGCTCCCTGATTCGATGAACACTGGAGTCCAGGTTGTAATAAAGGTGAAACCGGGCTTACGTCAGTTTCGCTGATGATATTTCTCCAAAAAGCCAGGAGACTCATGACTCAAAATGAGTGGACATGTTTTCTTTAACCTCTCAGTATTTTGCCGTCTTCAGTTTTCATTGATCACAGCACACCAAGACCATTTTGGGTCAAATTTGTTTAAATATTCTCTCTTAATATATAATATTTATATATTTCACGTTTATACTGACAGGTAATTTAATATATATATTTTTTTCAATTAAATAATGAAAATGGTACAACAACAAAAACATTATACATCTCAGGACACTCTATTCTATTGAATTCCATGGTTTTCTGTATAAGGGCTAAAAATAAAAAAATCTGGTCCTTAGCAGGTCTTAAAATTTGATAAGATTCAAATCCACTTTTAAAACAAATTACTTGAAGTAATAATCTTCTATTAAATCTTTCTGGAGAAATTTTAGCCCACTCTTCTTTACAACATTGCTCCGGTTTGTGGGCATTTGTTTATACACAGCTCTCATCACATGATTTCAGTCAGGATGAGCTCTGGACTTTGACTGGACTGTTGCAACCCCTTGATTCCTTCATTTCCTGACGTTCTGTTGTAGATTTTCTGTTGCGCTTGTGCTTGGGATCATTGTCCTGTTGCATGAGCCAATATTGGCTAAGCTTTAGCTGTTGGATGGATGTCCTCACATTTGACTCTAGAATACTTTGGTATACAAAGTATACAAAATGTTTATATTAAATAGGGGGAAAACTTGTATAAATATCTCTTTTATCTAGAATTATTTTCAATGGACATGTAACCGTAAAACAACAATGCATTTCTGATTAAACTATCCCTCCTAATATTACAATTCCAGTATGTCCTGGAAAGGTCCGTGCTTTCCCACTTTTTCCAACTGACAAAATGTGAATTAGGATCTGAAACAATCTGGCCACACTCCCTCTCTCAGCTGTAGGGAATTAAAATGGGGGGATCAAAGGATGAGAGAGCTAATCCACCTGAGAGTAGAAGAGAAAGACGGCGAGAGAGAGAGAGAAAGAGGAAAAGTGTGTGAACAAAGGTGTTTGCGGTTGGCCTGCAACAACGGATCAGTGTTCCGCTTTTAGCATTCTTTTTCCCCCATCCTTTTCCCTCCCGTCAGACAGGGGAGCAGTTGGTCTGTGGAGATCCCAAAAGGTACACAGATGAGAAGACTAAATAAGGCATTAGATGCCCACTCAAAGGCTTTGTTGTTGATCCTCCAGGTCAGCGCAGCGCCCTTGTGGCCTGTGACCTGCCCAGAGCCGTGCTGCTTTGCTAGGCTTTGAGTAGATTTAGCGCAAGGGATAATGCATGAATTTGGGCACAAGCACATGTGCTTAAGGCTCAATTCTATCGACGAGGATGCTCGTCGGTCCCCTAATAGAGCTGTCAGACAGACCGGACAGAATTGTGATGAGCTGGAGATTCTGAGAAGAGAGCCATGTTGTGTTTGAGCTCATTTGGGGTCTATAATGCATTATATAGATGTAGTCTGAAAATATAAGTTCATTATTACAAATTCACTATACCAATCTTAAGAGTTTGCTTTGCAATTTTTTGAGTATTACGCGTTATGCAAAAGGTTTTGGTTACTGACACTTTTGGTTAAATATGACAGTTGCGGTTCAGTCATGATTAATTCATTCAGTGAAAAAGCGTTCGATAGTGCCTACTGGATGTTTCATATTTTATGTATAATCAATTAATCAATTAATGTTCTATGTAAAATAGTTTAGCTATTAGCTTGTATTTACATTCATGTCGAGGGGAAAGGATTAAGGTGAAATTTAAGCCAACAAACAGGTATGAATGAACCCTTATTGCATTACTGTAGCATAATTGAGGGCACCGAAATGGAGATATATACATGTGCAATTAAAATATATAAACAAACCTACTAAGACTAATCAACAAATAGCCATAAATAATACACTGTGAATTTTTGTTAAAACATGTGTATTAAAAAATATATAATTTGGTTCAAATGCACTGTTAACATATACTTACAAATTCACTGCATTTACATCTTGCATCAATAATTATTAACCCACCAATAAAGTTCAGCATTGACTACAGAAACAAACTCAAAACATTTGTTTCTATAGTATTAGAGAGTTTGCACGAGTCTCACCTGTCCAGTAGAGGGCGATGTCAAACAGCATTGGTGAGGAGGTGGCGTGAGTTAGCGTCTGCAGGTGTTAACGGTCCAGAGCATCGAGGAACATGTGGAACAGGTAGGCCGTTAAACATGTGTTTGTTCGGTGCTCATATCGTTTCCTCACACCCAGGTTTTCAATTAACTGACTCTAAATGCATTTAAAAGTTGTTCACCAGACTGTGGAGTTGCTGCTAGCCGGCAGGTTGTATTTGTTGCTAGTGTGCTGCTTCTTTATAATAACGACTTGTTTTTGTGTTACAGTACATTTAGTTGGTCCTACTTTTTATTTATTTTATTTGTTTAGAAAGATCTAAGTCTTTTAGCAGGAAGTATGAATATGAGGTCATGAGATGGACGATAACACTCCACAGTTCTGTAAAATAGTTGTTTATGGTCTGTATGCTTATACTAAAAGGACTGTTCTTGATTTTTATTTCTTTAATTGAGTTATTGCATCTCTTGGAAATTACCTTTTATTGGTATAAATATAGTGACTTTTGTCTTTGAGATATGATAGTTGATTATAGTTATTATTCTTACTGTTGAATATATTTTGTTTGTTGTACACTCTATAAAAGTACAATCCATTTATGCAGTGTCCTTTAGTGGCCTTTCATTTCCTGTGTCATTTCCTGAGTGAATGTCACTTACTAAATTATACATGATGTCCATGTGACCATCTAGCATACTAATCTATAATATATATAAGTGAATATTATATATTAAAAATAGTAAGTGAAACGGCAAACTATGTATATATATATATATATATATATATATCCTTCTTTCTTTATATATATACATATTTATATATATATGCCGTTTCACTTACTATTTTTAATATGGTAGTATAAAGTGCACACTATTTAGACATACATACCCTTTTAAAAGTATATATGAGATTAACTGGGGACTCATTTGTATTTATATGCAGGCCTTTTCAACTTTACAGATGTTGTATTCTTGAATTTCCTGCAGTTGCATATTAATAATTTTGCACAAATGTCTGGAGGCAGTACAATTTGAAACCCCTACCGGTCCTGACTGACATGCTACACAGTCTGTGGAGTCTTTGACCTTTCAAAAATGATAACTGATATTTTGTGAGCTAGACAGAGCATGGCACATCTGACCTAAGGGTTTTTGTGGCATTCTCCATAGGGCAGTGAGTGAGTCAAATCAAGTTTGTTGCCATACACGTGCATGTAATGCAAACAAAACCCTATCTGTTCTAGACTTTAGAGAACATATTATCTAGGGAAATAATGTCTATCTAGATGGAACATTTTTCTTGCTTGGATTTTGTTTCTTGTACTTGGGTAATTTTCTACTGTATCCAGTGATGGGTTAAATGAATGTGAACAGTCCTGAAGGGCTTAACTTTCATCACGTTGGCCATGTTTTGTTGTACTTTCTCACCAGTTTTTCTTGTTTCAGAAGTAACAAGTATGCATCGGCTTAATAGAAAAGTAAAACTGTAAAGAGACCTGGGCAGTTCAAGTATTTGAACCACGCATGAATCTGTACAAGCAATGACGTATGAAATACATTTCATTGAGATTCAGTATGTCAAAATTATTTTCAAATCTAACCTCATGCACACTTAGTTGATCAGAATACCCCTAATGTGTCTATATCACTAAAATTGACTTTTTTGCTGTGACTTGTATAAGGTGGATGCTTTTGATTTGTAGGTTGCTATTTTTGGTCTGGTATTTCATTTATTTTTTCATTTATAATGCCAAACCTTTTTGACTACAGCTGTCCGCTTTGTCTGAGGCAAAGTCTATAAGCTTATAAGCTGATGTGTGCCTCTGATATGCAAACACATGCCACATTATGTTTAATGTTATACATCTTTAAGCATTTTAAGACTTGGTATTCCTGTATGTTTGCAGAGGCCCTTTAGTGAGTCACCTGGTTTAGAAGCGATGTCTAAGACTAATGCATAATTCCAAAAAGCAATTATATTAGAGAAAATAGAGTTTAAGTATTGGAAACACTCAACAAACTGACTTAAATCTAATGACTAGAAACTTTGATCCCTATTTTCCAGTGTTGACAGGCAGTATTTCATTGCAATTTATCTCCTGTAGTTACATCATCTAAAGATTTCCATTCAAATATGTACAGTATACGTGTCAGACTTCAACTGGCCTGTGACCTCTGATCCATGCGTGTTTGTTTATTGCCGTATGGTTTAAAATGTCTGTTGGCATAATTTCTGTCACACTTTTACTGCTCCACCACACAACATGCTGCTTTAGAAACCAGGGCAGGCTGAACTTATGCCTTATGTCATTGTGGCTGAGGCAGTAGTGCTCCCATCTGGCATGTTGCTGAGCCTGTTCACAGCAAGAGTGAATGTTCAGATCTCCTTCCTGCAGAGATGAGAGCAAAATATGCACTAGAAAGAATCTCTCATGCAGTCCTACCCGGGTAAACAAGGAAATAATCGAATGAAAAACACAGACACGTTATTATTTCAGCACTCTTGGCTCTTTGTTAAAATCGTCTATTGATGCTTTACATGTATACAGTGCAGATGCACAAGAGCACAATGGACACCATTCAGTGACAGAGATTATTCAGATTTGTTACAGTGATATAGACGTTTGGTTTAAGTATGCTTGACTTCATGGTCCTTTAGGCAGGGCTAGACTTTCTATGCCTCTGCCTTTGGAATGGATGGCGATACAGTAATGATGACCTTAAGCCATGAGAAGAAAACCAGGCCTTTCAGAGGTCAGAACAAATGCAGATTCAGAGAGATCCGATGATTCATACTCCACAAGGGCCTAAGGTGTTCTGATGATCATTTGGCCCCAGTGTTCTCTCAAAATGGCCTTCATTGGTCTTTATTTATTTATTTATTTATTTTTACCCTTCCCCTTTCACTTCATTTATTTTTTCTTGTGTGGTTGCTTGTGAATGAGTAATCCAATGGCATTAACACTTCAGGCCTATTTGACTACCTTGCATTTTTGTTTTGTTTTGTTTTTGTTTGTTTTTTTCTAAAATGATATGAACATCAGATGGAAAACTCTTAAGACCTGAGAGAATTTTGGTGCTGCGACGCTGAACACGGAACACACTGTGGCATTTTTAGCTCAACATTTACCAGTCTTCCATTGACATGGCTTTCGTACAAAACTACCGTACACAATCTATCTAATCAATAAAAATAAAAATGCAACAGTAACATTTAATGTTTAGACATAACCACACAAATATTAATTCTATCCATAGAAGTTCCTTTTTCAAAATGTCCCAGTCCATTTTGATGACGACTTTTAATTTATTTTGCATCCCTTTTTTTTTCTTTTAAATCTATACACTTTTCTTTTAATACAGAGAATTGTATTGGGCACATAAACATTACATAAAGACACACTTTTTTTTTTGTTCAACTGATATAATCGTAATGATTTCTCAGTGCAGCTCGATAGAGCTTCCCTAGTGGTGGGGAGGTTTATCTCTATACGTTAGTAGTACAGTATGCACAAGCTTTGATAGTAGCCCCTCATGGTCTTTGCTTCTGTCTTCTGCAAATTCATAAGCCCTAACTGTAAAGACTCATCCATCCACTACCAATCATTGGTCCGTTTAGTTTTCCCCCACCTCTCCTTGATTAATTTTTTAAAAATCATTTTCTTCATTTATTGGCTTTTCTTGGCTGCATTGGATTTGGTCTTTGTGATGTAGGCTTCGAAGAAGAACTGGCAGAAGAGCACAAAGTAGCTGAGGTACATGAGGGACGACCACACAATGTTCTGCACGTGGGACGGGCACTCTTGACCTTGCTGCATCCACGAATACACCAGGTAGTTGACCACGCAACCCATTACCATCTGGGTGATCTGCGTCAGGGTAATGAACATGGCGAACTTGCGAGAGATTTTGAAGCCGGCGGCCCGAAGAGCGTAGTAAGAATACATGACAGCGTGCACCAGATAGTTCATGGTCATGAACCAGCCCCCGCCAGCCACCATGTCTTTGTAGGAGTACCAGGAATAGAGCAAAACTGTGATGTGATGATACCAGTGCAGGAAAATCAGCTTTTGCTTCCGTAAGACGATGAATAGTGTGTCTCCTGGAAGGATAAGAGCAAGAGAGTGATTGTGGGAGAGATTTAGGTAGAGAATATAGAGAGTAAAATATTTCGCAATGTTTGGTTTGCTTTGTGTTTTTCTTTGTTTAAAAAAAAAAGTATCTGTATTGTGTTTTTGATTTAGAAAGTAAAGATTAAAGGTGGTTTATGTAGTGGTTGAACCATGAATTGCGGTCCAAAAATCGGAGAGGGTTTTTTCACCGGCCCCCCCTCCTTGGACTAGATGCACATGCAGAATGCCAGATTGACAATACCAACAGGAACAAGTGCACAGGGTGATAAATGAAATTAAATGGGTTGTATTTTCTGCCAACTGGCAACCCGGGGTGTCAAAGTACAATTGGGTAAACTCACAGTGGGCAGGTTACACAGACCAAAACAAACACAGGCATTCTGGCCTGGAACATAAGCATAAGCAGAATAAAAATATATGCACTGTATTAAAACCAATAATTAATTTCATTTTATTTTATTGAAAAAGTGCATAAACTATGAAAGAAATGATCACTGAATAAAGTCAACAGATAAAATATTTTTTGTAATATAAAAGTCGTTAATGTGACTTTTAATGCTTTTTAATTTTTTGTTGTTGTTAACTTGTTCACTTTAAATTGTCCATAAATTAATATGAGAGGGCAAGTGCAGCTGGTCAAAAGTCTATATATGTTGGTGTGTGTCCCGATGTACATCAGTAAACAGGACATCATGACTCGTTATGCTTGGCCTTTGCCTAGGAGGGATGTTAAGGGCCCTCACATTTTGTCAGTGTGGTCTTTTTGTCTCTACAATAGGCCTGGTAGCCCACTAACCGGCAGGACATTGCAAACACAATAGGCCCAGGCAGGCGGAAAATAGATCCACTATCCTAGATTTCTAGACTTGGGGTTATGCTGCAAGGTTCATGCTAACAAATTCTGTTATGCTTTCACAACCAATTATATTCATGCAGATGAACACTAGGCTTCTCAGTAGTGCTTTGTCACTGGAGCAAGCTACACAAAAGAGAACATCTTTAACTGAACTTTGTTTTTATGTGTTAAAGGATTACAGTTGTTCTAAATAGATTTGAGGATTTGGGAAATTGGGTAAAATGTGGTCAATGGTTTATATATTGCTGTGGTCATATATTTACATAAACTGATGTCTTTGGGTCCCACAATATGATAATAAAGAATTGCAACTGAAAATAAGTTGCATTATAACACTTGCTATTTGGTTTTATATAAATAAATATACTATACTATACTACACAC
>JAUMHP010000065.1:11776064-11801232 GCA_032361065.1 Enteromius trimaculatus
GGGAAGATATTGCCTGTGATGTTGACGAGGCGCTGTGGCCAGACCCGGCTGTGCGGCAAGACGCTGTATAATTATTTTTCTTGCCTCATATTTTTTATTTTACTGTAATATATTTTTTCAGAAATTCTTTTTCAGTTTACTGTTTGTTTGTTTTTTTGTAAAAATATTTTTGTTCTGCTGTGAAAAAATAAAAAAATTGCAACAGCATGTGTGTGTATCTGCAAATATTTCTGTGCATGCAAACAATCTGATACATATTTTAGTATTATGGCAAAGCATACTAAAGATGCGGGTGCTTTTCATTATGCCCAACAGTGTGTAGTTGGTTTGGCATAAATCTGGTAATATGAATGAAGTGTGTGCCATTTCATGCAAAAGTTTGATTTTGATAATGCTATGTGTAGTTCCAGTTGCAGTGCTTCATTTTGCAGGATATATGAGGTATTTTGCAGTTTGGGTGTGTGGTTTTGTGAATTGTGTATTTTGATTAAACCACACTAGTTTGAAAAATTGTGTGTTAGCAATCGGAAAAAAACTGTATTATAAATACGGTGCTTTATCTGTTTGTATGTCTTGCAGTAATGTCCTTTTGCAAATAAAGTCTGTACTGCAGCAGTTATGTGTCTGTATAAATATATATATATATTTAAATATTTTTTTTTTTACATGAACTGTAAATTTTATAAAGCTACTCTGAGATGGTCATCATTTTTTGTATTGAATTTCTGCAACCAAATTCATAATGCATGCATTTACTAAACCCAGCCAAACAAAAATGTAGAAAGGCTTCAAATATAAGGCAGACCTGACACATAAAATAATGCAGTTTCTGTAATTTTAGCTGATGATAGTGTTTTTTGTCAATGTGTTACGAATGACTAAATGTTCATGTTGGAAGAGAACATGTGTTAGTGTTTTGAATAATTATTTGCTTTTGAAACATGTTTGCAGTGTTTTGCTAGACATAGTGTACTGTGGCAGTTTATTATTATATTTTGAAAACTAGTTTTGCTGTTTAGTTTACAATGTGTGATTTTGAGCATGAAATTAATTGTTTTGCCAATGGTGTGTTTTATGTCTTTTGGTGCGTTAAGAGTTTAGAAAACTTGTTAAATGTTTTGAAAAAACTGTCATAGCGATTGTAAAAAACTGTAAAAGCTGCAAATGGATCCAGATGATTCATTACAACACCTGTACTCCGGAAATAAATATAAATATTTAGCCCTAAAAAGTTAATATAATAGAAAATTATACAAATAGTATATAGAATATACAAATAGTAAATTAAATATTTAATGTAATACAAATGTTTTAAACATCTCTGATAATCCCGGGTTGCTATGGTCACGCAGGTTTGTTTATGTAAACTGTGGCCACGACTTATGTTGAGAGAACAACATATTTCTTTCGTGGCCACGAGAAATGGAAGTCTTTCCCTCACCATAGCATCTCGAGACCACGACATAAGGATGTTGTTACCTCAAAAAAACGATCTCGTGGCCACAACATAATATCACGTTCCAACGAGTTAATAAGTCGTGGCCATGACATACACTAAGTGAACCAAAGACGTCCCCTCCCAGTCACTGTATAATTGTCATTGTCAGAGCAGTTCACTTTCGACATTTCAACAACTAAAGCCTATTCTTAAATGCAGTTTTATTATTTACTAAAACTGCACGGTCATTGGCCGCTGTATTGGGGACTTATTTTTAACCAAAGGGCAAAACCCCGTGAACAGCGGGCCAATGCCGTCGACCACACCCCATGGCGTGATGTCTCTGCTCCAATGATGGCAGGTGGCACCATGGTGGTGTGATGGGGCGTGTCCCTAGCCTATTTAAGGCCCGGGACCGCTAGCCATCTTCAGATCTTTCTCCTTCAGCGACGGATTCTTTGCTGTCCCTGACTGGAAGCCTTACCTCTGATCATCTGCAGCTGGATAAATTCCCCTGCCGCCGCCTGGTTTGACCTTCAGAGCGATTTCTACTCTTCACTTCGCGCCAAACTCAAGTCCTTTCAGGATGGGAGCCTAGCCTTCAGGCTCCCCCTGTTCGCAAGTGATATCGGGGCCGAGGGCGGCGCCCCGGGCCAGATGACATCACGCCGAAGCTGCCGACAGCTCCTGCTGCCCCGTGAAGCCCCGGGCATGGAGAAACCCCGACCCGCTGCACTGAAAAGACCCGTAAAAGCGGTCTCGCAGCATGCCTTTTTACAGTGTGTGTGTTTCAGCTGACGATTTAGGCACCTCATTCAGCTGCTTAATCATGAAGCTGTTTCACCGTCTAGTGCTCTCCCTCTCGCCCTCTCTCTCACATTCTCACGCTCTTCCCGCCCATGGCGAGAGCTTCTTTACGTTTCTTTACAAACGCTCAGGAATAAGAGGGCGCAAGCTCAGTCTGCCTCACTGTCAAGCACGTTTGCTCGCCCGTTCTCTCTCTCACATTCTCGCGCTCTTCCCACCCATGGCGAGAGCTGTGAATTTCGCGTATGAGATTGAGTACGTTTGAGCGAATTATGCAGATATAATCCGCCTCCTCAGTGTGTGTTTCAGATAAAGATTCATGCACCTCGTCACGGGCTGCGCGTTTCTTTATAAACGCTCAGAAAAAAGGGGGAGCGAGCTCAGTCTGCCTCACAAGCAGCGCGTTTTCGCTGACTCTCTCAAGCTCTCATTCCTTCCCGTCAAGGCGAGAAATGAATTCGCGATCGAGATGGAGTATGTTCAAGTGAATTATTCAGACACTATCAGCCTCCTCAGTATGTATTTATAAAGATTAGTGCACCTGGTCGCAGCTGCACTATCTTTATAAGGCTTGGGTTATAGGGATAATAGAACACGGTTAGACCCTTCAGTTCATGAAAAGACCGCCGCCGCTTTGCGGCATCCTTCACACGGCTGTCGCAAGCCCCAAAGCTCAGGTGCTGCGAGCCGAGGTCTCTTCACTGTTACACAAAGGGGCGATTCACCGGTATTTCCAGTCCCTAAGTGAGACGGTGGGTTAAGACTCATACTACATTTGAGGTTTCTGAATCGCGCCCTTCACAAACTGCGCTTCAGAGTGTTAACCCTTAAGAAAATCCTCTCGCCAGGAGACTGGCTGTTTTCGCTGGACCTGAAAGACGCATACTTTCACATTCAGATAGCTCCCCATCACAAGCCTTATTTGAGATTCGCCTTCGAGGGGATTGCATATCAATATACGGTCCTGCCCTGCGGTCTCTCCCTAGCCCCCCGCACGTTCACAAAGTGCATGGACGCGACGCTTTCCCCTCTGAAAATGATGGGAACCCACGTGCTGAATTATCTGGGCGATTGGCTTATATTAGCCAGATTGCGGAGAGAAGCAGAGAGACACGGGCAAATATTACTCAACCACTTGCATCACCGGGGACTCAGAGTGAATTTCGCAAAAAGCAAGCTGTCCCCCAGCCGACAGATCGTTTCTGGGAACATTGATAGACTCAAAGAGAATGAACGCAGCGCTCTCACCAGAGTGAGCGCAGCCTCTTTCGAGCCCAGCCCCAAGCACACTCTAAAAGCTTCCCAAAGGATGCTCGGTTTGAGGTCAGCAGCCTCGCCGGTCCTGCGGCTTGGCCTCCTACACATGAGGCCCCTGCAGTTCTGGTTAAAAGCATGGGTGCCGCCGCAAGCCTGGCGTCTCGGCCACCTAAAGCTCAGAGTAGATGCAGTGCCTTTCAAAGCTGCGCCTATAGAAAGTGCTGTCCAGAGGAAAGGTCAGCCCATCACAATGGAGACCTCCTCGACAAAAACTCTCGCTCACCATGGAAATGGATGCCCTCGCCCTGTCTTGGCTGAGGCTTCCTCTCTATGCTTTCCCTCCGACCCCCCTGGTAACTCACGTCATCAGTAGGTCAAGGAGAGGAGCCCCGTGGCCAATTCCCCTGAGAAGCAACCTGCTATCTCAGGCGCAGGGCGCAATCTGGCAGCCACAGCCCGAGCTGTGGGCTCTCCATGTGTGGCCACTCGACAGGAGCTTACTCGCCTCCCAGAGAGTGTGTGAACACTATTTCTCAAGCTAGAGCTCCGTCCACGAGGAGTCTCTATGCTTTGAAATGGGCTGTGAAAACCCACGTATCGCTGATACTGTCATTCTTGCAGCACCTGCTGGATATGGTCCGAGCCCTTTCCACCCTCAGGGCTTATGTGGCGGCTATATCAGCCCACCACGACCTGATAGCAGGACAAACTGTGGCGAAAGATGCTTTGCTCATCCAATATTGAGGTGGCCGAAGCCCCCCCGTCCTCACACTGTCCCGACTTGGGACCTGCCCAAGGTGCTGAATGCCCTCAAAAGCCCTCCCTTCGAGCCACTTCAGGCAGCAACAGGGAAGCGCTGATGCTTAAGACTGCCCTGCTTTTTTTTTTTTTTTTCGGTCTGTCAGTAGCACAGATAACGCATTAAAGTGTGCATGTGTAGCTATGCTATCATCATTCAGAGCCTGTATATATATATATATATATATATGTGTATGTATGTATGTATGTATATATATACATACATACACATACACATATATATATATGATTTTGTGCTCACCTGTGTGTGTGAACACGCATGTGTTCATAAGGTTTTCATAAGGTTTGTCCATGTAAATGTCTAGAAGTGTGTGTGAGAAGCCACAACTCTGCCCCGCAAAGCATGAAGCAGACATGGAGGTGACCCGGTCCCCAAACATCAGGGCGCCCCCCCAGGGCACGGGAGCCTCAGTCACGTAGGTGCATTTCCACTGTGAGAGACAAAATCTAAAAAGAATAATCCAGAAATCACATTGAATGATTTTTTTACTGTGTCAAATAAGTATTTGATCCCTTGTTTATCAGCCAGATGTCTGACCCTCAAAGACCTGTTATTCCTTTAAATAGTCCAGCTACACTCTGCTCATGATTCTGAGGTCGTTCGCTGTCATAAAGACACCTGTGCACTCCACAATCAGCCAAAGTCTAAGTAGCAACATGGGCAAAACCAAAGAGCTGTCAAAAGACACAAGAGACAAAATTGTAGACCTTCACAAAGCTGGAAAGACCTACGGGGCAATTCCCAAGCTGCTTGGTGAAAAAAAGAACAACTGTTGGAGCAATTGTCAGAAAGAGGAAGAGGCTAATGATGACTGTCAATGTCCCTCGGACTGGGGCCCCATGGAAGATCTCTCCTCGTGGGGTATCAATGATGATAAGAATGGTGAAGAATCATCCCAGAACTACACTGGAGGAGCTGGTCAATGCCGTCAAGAGAGCTGAGACCATCGTTTCCAAGCCTACTATCAGTAATACACGAAGACCTCATGGTTTAAAATCTTGCATCGGATGAGACCAAAGTAGAACTTTTTGGTCTTAACTTCGTTCGCCGTGTTTGGAGGAAGAGGAAAGATGAGTATCATCCCAATAATACCATACCTACAGTGAAGCAGGGGGCTGGAAGCATCATGCTCTGTGGATGTTTTTTCATGTATTGTGACACTTTGGGCAAAAACCTCCTTCCCTCAGTCAGAGCATTTAAGATGGGTCGTGGCTGGGTCTTCCAACATGACAATGACCCAAAGCACACAGCCAGGAAAACCAAGGAGTAGCTCCGTAAGAAACATAGTGCCTAGCCAGTTTCCAGACCTAAATCCAATTGAAAATCTTTGGAGGGAACTGAAACTCTGTGTTGCTCAGCAAAAGCCCTGAAACCTGACAGATCTAGAGAAGACCTGTATGGAGGAGTGGTCCAGAATCCCTCCTGCAGTGTGTGCAAACCTGGCGAAGAACTACAGTGACTGTTCGACCTCTGTAATTGTTCTGTAAACCTTCTGTACCAAATATTAACATTTTTTGACACAGTAATTCCCAAATAAATTGTTAAAAAAATAACTGTCTCTCACAGTGGAAATGCACCTATGCTGAAAATTGTAGCCCCCCCGTGATTTCTAAGTAAGAGAACTTGCAAAATCAAAAACTTATTGACCTCACTGTATATATGGTATACTACATATAAAAATATGATTCTTTAAAGAACAAAGTTCAAACAAACAACATTTATTTGAAACGGAGCATAACATTGTAAATGTCTTTTTACTGTTACTTTTTATCTTATGTATTTTAAATCCAAGTAGTAATTTATTTTTACAAATATTACTGACCCCAAAGTTTTATAATCTTTCGTGACATGAGGCCTGCGTGCCTGCCCTGCAATTCAGGGTGATTGCTAAAAATCAGTCTTTCCATATTTTTTTTTTCATTCACAAAACAATATCTGATGTTGACTGATGCTTGATCTTTAAAAAACAAACAAACATTATTTTCCTTCAATTGCTGGTGCTTAGACTGTGATTGGCTGGGTCACAGTAGGATTAAGACAACACCTGAGATAAATGGTTTCCTTGGAAAAAAAACATCCACAGAAATAAAATAACTGGGGTTTTTTGGATATGCATATGGGCTTGGCCTGTACCATCCAGAGGTGTGTCATCAGTAAGATTATCAGCTTAATTACACATTTAATCTTACAACAAAGAATATCATAGTTTACTTTAGCATGTACATACATTGTTGGTTAGATTAAATACGATTAAACAAGCCACTTAGTTGAAGAACACCACTGATAATCTCCAGTTATTGTAAATCTGTAACAATAACAAGGGAGGATGGAGAAATACCAATTTTCTTTTTTGGAGAAATACAGCACTAAAATGAACTACTGTGCACAGAAACCGTGCACATGCCCTATATCCCTGATGTCATCACTGCTGTGGTTTCATAATTTTTCCCATATGGATTCATATTGTCTGAGTCAACAGCTCTTACCTGTCCTTCATTAACTTCCTCAAGGCCCCTCTAAGGAGCTCCAGCAACTAGAGCTTATTTTAACTCTGGGGACAGTAGTTGTATTGATTCTAGGGAGCACAATTGATTCAGCAAAGTGTTTCAGAGCAGCTCACATTATGAAACTGGAAAGCAACAGAATATGCGAACTTCAAAAATAAAGCTAAATATAAAATCTGCTATAAAGAAATCGTGCAGTTACACAGCTATACGGGTGAAGAAGCTTGATAGCAAGTTTAACAAACAGACCTGAAGGGAGACTGCAAAATAAAGAAGTGAATTAAGGCTTTTAGGAGAGTCAAAGGGTGTGAGAGACTGTGAGTCATAGTGGAGAGAGGAAGTTAGTCAATTACGGTATCCAGATGTATTATTGGGTATTATCAGATGCCATTATTCTATTGTGATGTCAGTTTAACTGCCAAAATGTGCTGCTATTATACCTTCACTTTGTCATTTGTGTTCTTGCTCTCATGAAGGATGAAGGAATAATGATGGGTGATGTCAAGAGCAAAACTAAAAGTCCAAATTGTTCAGATAACACTGGTTTGGTGAAAGATTTCATAATTATTGGTAGAATGTAAACAGAAAGAGATTTTTAGGCTTTTTTAAGTCCAGGCTGATATGTTTGATGTAAAGATTGCTCAGTTCATTTTCTCATACTGTCAATAGAGCCGAATAATGTTTTAAAGAATAATGACTGTGGAGCTTGTTCCCTTAAAACGTTTTTCACAGACATGTCCAATCCTCATTTGTCATGCTCAGATTAAACATGTCAGATCCTGTAGGTAGTTAAAAAATGAAGTTGCTTGATATCGAGCCATGCGCTGTATGTGTTGTCTGTGTTAATTGTGTAACTTCCTCTGTAAAGATTAATGATTACTTGTCATTAACAGATGCAGTAAAGGCAGAGATATTGAATTATGGTGTGATTGTTTCAGAGATGAGATGTGCAGTCGTGAGATATTTGTAAAGCATAGAAATGGGCTGATCGGTCTATGGTTCACCCAACTGAATGTGAAACTGAAAACGTTATATTAGCAATCCCCATCCAATATGATATAATTAATATAATTATATTAGGCCTAATAGTAAAATGTTAGACCCAATGTCTCTGATACGGTATGACAGCAACACATTTGGCACTTATTGAATTGTTGTTTTGAAATTAATATTATTTACATTTTTTTTGTAGGCAAAATCTATTGATATGTTTTTGCACAGTTCATTTGTACAACACATTCTTTGTGTTCTTCCTACTTAATGTAGCACCATCTAGTGGTCACGTACTGAAACAACCGGTCTATGATGAAATTTAAATATCCTTTTGTGCATGATTGCCTTTTAATAAAAATGTTGTCCAAACGGAAACATATTTTTAAATAAATAATAATATTACAATTTTATTTTATTTATTATATATAATAAATACGATGTATATATAATATGATGTTGATACATCTATTAATATAAAAATATTAACCATATTAACAGTGATTACTGTTTACATTTTACGCAGTGATGTACCTTTTTTATGGTCCGTTGCTCTTAAAAACACCTAGTTAGCCAATTATCACCATATGTCTTACAGAAAACAGTTTGAAGGAATTGTAAACGCATCCTGTGGAGCTGGGTGCGGTTAGGATGCAAAGGACTAGGCCTATTATAATGTAATGAGTATTGCCTTTGTTTAAAAAATGTTTCTTAAATAAGAATAGGTGTGTGGGACATTAAAAGGATGAACACATTCAATTATAGGTCTGTACTTTTATTTTGATCACTTGTACTGCCCCCTGTTGGACGTGAGGTTGTATAACACTTGTATCACAAACGTTTGGAATTGTGCTTGAGGCATTTAGGTTTTGTTTAGGTGTGGTGAGGTTGTGAATGTATTGTACTACAGGGCATTAGATGATGTTTTACAAAGAACAACACATTCTATAAACAGATTAAAACAGTTGTTTTTAATCTGCTAAAAAAATGTGCGATCAACAATATTTTAGAGGCACGCAACGGTCTAAACCTATGCTCTTTATAACAGTTAAACCATTACATTTGCATCCTCTTATTACACCAAGCTGGCATTGATAGCTAGTATTGTTTCTTTATAAGGAGATGTTCCATCAAAATCCATAATGAAATCACAGCAGCCCGCCGTATGTCATCTCAAAGGAAACACTGCACCTGCTGCATTAAGAAGTTAAAAAGCTTAATACTCCAGCTAATCAAGCCATCACAGAGACACAGTGAGGCAGTGACGGACCCAACATAGTCTGCTTCACTCCTAAACACTTCTGCATCTACCCATCCATTAATGTCGATCAGCTCACGTCATCTTTCCACTGAGATTAGCAGGATTTCAGAGCACAAACTGTGGCACGTAATGAGGAGGATGTTTGAAAAAGAATCGCAGCAGATTGCTTTCACTGGTTTATTAGGCAGCCTGCGGGTTCAAACATGTCTCCCCTTATGAAAGATTAAAACGTCAGATGAAGGCTGCGGCGTGTGCATTAACATGCATCTTCCAGGGTTGCAGAACATTGTGCATCTTAGCTCTCCGCTTTTAGTTCTGCATGAGGCGTGCTTTGTTTATTAAAACCGACATATTGAATTTGATATTTAGTAGATTTTAGCACCTAGTGAGTAAGTTGCGCAGTAACAGCGTTGATTCGGTTGTCTTGCTCGAGGCTTAATGCTCTTGACCTATTTGTCATATCTGTGAAAGGTGATGAGGTTGAGAGAGCTGGAGTTTTTTGTTACTGTTAACACTGAGCTTCACAATGCTGTCATTCATTCTCTTCTTACCTTTCACTTAATTCTTTAGGCACTGCAGGCACACACACAATTTAACACCGGTTGCAACTCTTATACATTACTTGTCAACTTTTTTTTATGTGTATGCAGCTGCTTTTCAACAGTTTGCATAGCAAGCGCAGAATTGACAGAACAATAGAGAAGAGTGTATGTTCTGGGCCTGTGTGAAGCTCTGGTCTGTTTTAGGGTGTGTGCTTCCTAACATAACTAGTTCCTTTTGAATTGTTTATGAGAAATCGGCCAACAGGTTTTCGTTATTAAGCAATGCTTTCCCCCCCTTCTGTCATTCTTTCTTAAGCAGCCACCAATAAAATGACACTAAGGTAAAGAAATAAATCCTGTTTTATATAAAATAAACGCAAAAAAATGAACAGATAAAAAAAAGAAAAACCCACAATAAAAAAATAATAATTTTTTAAGAAATAGCCACAGATAAAACAAGACTTCTGCACAATAGATGACTAAGTTTGTGGTTAATAAAAAAATTTGAAAAAAGATAAATTAATATATAATATTATAAGTAATACATAACTACAAAATACTATAACTTAATAACACATTAAGAAAAATTACACAAATCAGTATCTTGGCAATACCTACATTTGGTTTTGCATGCTGCATGTCAACATGCTTTACATCTTCAAAATATTACTGGAACACAATCACAGCTGTTATTTTGGGAAAATACTCTGTATCTCTCTGCATCCAAAATGAAAAGCTTCTCGCAGTCTGGACAGCTTATAGGCTTTATTTAAGCATTGCATTACATCATCAGTCCTCCGTTACCCGCTTCCCACTGCAAAACAATGGAGAAATGTTGCGGTTGGGCCTCTTCACTGATACTATCTTTGTTAATTCCACACACACATCCGTGCATCTGTGATTTCATGGTACATGCTGTGTGGAATTTCCAATCGATTTTCGAGTCAAAACATTTAAGATGTTTCTTTTTAATATAAGTTGAGAAAGCAGGAAGTGTCTGAGTCATGGAAGTTTACTCCATGTCTGATCGTTCACACGCTCCCACACTAGCACATGCCTGCGGCCAGAGAAGCCGTCCCGGCGTCACACTCAGCTCATCAAAGGCAGGGCCGTGTCAGACACACACACCCGAATACACAAAAAAAGAACACTCAAGCATGTCAAAGGATAGGATATATACACGGATACACACAAGCTCTGGCACATCCTAAGGAAGGTAGACACACACTTTGACCAACGAAACACAAGCAAATCAGATGAAAGGGTATAGATGTGCAAGTTAGCAATATGCCAGCATTTTTTCCAAACACAAAAGGAAAGAGATGTGCACAAAGAAGGTATGAGAGAGAAGAGGCACAGGTACAGACACATAGTTGCCCTATAGAAAGCATATAATCATGACTTTTTTTTAAGCTTAAAGGAGTAGTTCATCCACAAATAAAAACAAAAGAAAGGCATTATTTATTCACACCCCTGTTGTTTTAAATCTGTTGAGGGTGTTTACAAAAGTTGTAAAATTTCTGTATCTCTCTCCATTCAATGAGGGATCTAGTGTTTTTCGTTGTACAGATAAAACCAGCTGAAACTTTATTTAAAATGTTGTCTTTTGTGTACCACCGAAGGAAGAAAACCATAAAAGTTTGGAATGGCATTATAGGGTAAGCAAATGAAAGAATTATACATTTTGGGTGAACTATCCCTTTAACTAAAGGCAGTGACATATGTGAAGTTTTCCATACACACCTCCCCACCCATAATCCTCACATACATTCTCTCCAACAATTCAAGCTCACTCCATCTAATGTTTGCTCATTCTTTAAAAAAACTCCAGCTCTGTCAGTGGGTCTTGCACATATAATGTCTGGAGGATCTGAGGAGTCATTCTGGGTCAGTACCAGCTGGCCTGTGCACGCTTTCCCCAAATGCATTAGCATGATTTAATAGACAACAGAGAGATGCATTTCAGAACCTATTGAATGAGGCATCCTACTCTGAAATAACTTTGTTATTCTTGTACTTGACCAGCATGAGTTTCCAATGGCTGGTGCCAGTACTGGTATAGAGAAAGCATGGTAGTAGCTGATATAATGCTCTTATAGGCCTGTGATGCTAATGTTTTATGGAAAAAAACCACAGGAAATGGAAAGTTTATCAAATGACATGGCAGTCAGTGGATTTTGGAACTGACACACAACCTTTACATTAATTAGCCATGTTGTGGACACCTGTTTTTGGGCAGTGCCAATAATCCTCTTAAAATAGCCAAATGTCAGCTGGCCTGTCCAATATTGTTTCATCTCTTCTATAGAAAAACATTTGTAATTGTTATAAAGCTGATCTGTGTTGGGATATTCCAATCTGATTTTGGGGGGGAAAAAAATATAAAATATGAAGTTTACGTAAATATTGCATGTGTAAATATGACAATTGGCGTATTCATTTAAAATTCCGAACGTGTTGCAGGTCGAGCAGTGTTGTTTTTCGTGGAGAACGAAGTAAACGCGAGAATGTGCGAGGTCATCTCACCCCGACCTTGCGCTTACATCGCTTCAGTCTGATTGGACAATCTGTGCTTTTGCCAATATGGGTGGTAACAACCTCGCAGTTCAGTTCATCAATATATAGAGTACTCACGCAATAAAAAAAACTAAAAAAAAAACTGGCTGACCAGTAATATCTGATCATAAGATGCAGGCTAATTTGAAAAGTATGAGCAAATGTAAACCTATATTTACCTTATCCACTACAGCCTAACATGGGCATATCTGTAAGGTATATTCTGTTAGGATATTTTTACGTCTTTGCTTCCCCAACATATATTAAATGTTTAACTTTCAAAAGGAAAATAATTGTGGCTAACAGTTCAGTTGTTCCATCCTTTAACACTTACGACTGTAGATTATTTAAATTGTGAGCATTTGACCACTCCGGAGTTATTACACATTGCTGGATTTCAGAAAATATGAGGTAGGCTATTTAACGAAATTTGTGAAGGCAGTTAAAATTAGTTTTGGTGTTATTCGGTGCAGCTGTTAGTCATATATCACAATGAAATTCTGCAGAATGTTAAATATGGTTTTCCTAAATATCTACTGCAAACTCAACATGTAATAGCCTATGCATTTAAAATGTCACTAAATTATAACTTTTTTTGTAAGGGCTAACACAAAAATGCAAATAAGAGACCATTGCACAGTTTGAATGAAACAAATACCCATTATTATGGAAATCAGAAGTGATATCAGTGATACCAATAGTATGTTATAGTAGTCAGACAATCAAAGTCTATCGGGTGGGATTTTTGGGTAATACAGCGGCCGCTGAAGATAGGCCGTTTGGTTCCGCTATATAAATATATTTTAAATACATTTCAAAAGACAAGGGAATGAAGAGTTAGGACTACGGTAGCCTAATTTAAAAAAAAATGAAAATATAAGAATTACATTAAGTTATTTCACATTTAAACGTAGCGTATATAGGCTATCTTTCAGCTTCAACAGTAAACGCAGGTTAACATAACTCAACAAGCAATTCAAAATGCGATCAAAGTAATGTCCCGAGTCAGGGAATATGCCTATAGGTGATAAAGTATTTTAAATAGGATATATCTCCCAACGAGGAACTTTTAAAAGTAGCGTATTTTGTAAAATAACACGAGCACGGCAAGGCAACACTGCACTGTGAAGAAAACGCAAGTTGAATGCAAACTTTTGGCGCTTTCCTTCGTCATGCAAGGACATGTTTGTAGTTTTCTGCTGATAATACGCATTAAAATGCCTTACCTTTATGCAGTCTTCTAGAGAATAGAGGAAACGGCTTCCCCGGCTGTGTTTAGGCCGACTGAAGGGTTCCTCTCTGGATCTGCTCTGTATTGCTCCCGTGGGCCCCCCGCTCACAGTGTTTATTGAGATGTGTATTGGGACCCCAGACCGTCATGTTGCTGGGAATGAATAATTTAGGCCTGGTTAGATTGAGAGCTCTTCACTGACACAATCAGGAATGTCTACACCTGAAAACGGGTGATTTATGATCTATAGATTGTAGACATGAGTTTGTTTTTTAAGTAGATTAGGCGTTTTATTTTTTAATCAGCGGCGATACTTTTTCAATAGCTTAAATAACTTCAGTAGCATTCAGTTTTACAATTTCCTCCACTCTACCCTTGTTCTGTCTGCTTCATTAATCATCACTATATGAGAGCATTCATGTTAAACAACTCGCTTGTGTTGTACCCAGAGTAAATGTTCAGTCATCGTGATCAGTACGCGCTGTGACATGACTTTATGGATAGAAACACACTCTTACACACACGCCTGCGTGTTGCATACCTCTCTTTGTTTTGATTGCTCTTCTATAAATGAGATTGTCTGCTCTATTGAGGTCTTTTCTCGGATATAGCCTACACGCATCAATGCAGTTAATGATGGACAACAGACAAGGCCTAACAATAGTAACAGTGTAAATATTTCCCTGAGAAAGAGAATAAGCGTTTATTAAATTGGAATGAAATAACCTCGAGAGTCAATAGCAGTTCTATTGCATGAAGGGCACGATACTTTTTCCCTCAGTACCCTTTCCACGTTTTATTTATTGTAAAGCGTTTTCTATAGGCTACAGTAATTTGACGCTGCGAGCTTTTCTGTGTTTACTAACAGTTAGTGTTGCGATTACGTCTATATACGCGCCAAGCTACTGTGAGTCTGATTTAAAAATAAATAAATAATACGTTTAAAAGAAGAAGAGTAGTTTTGTTTGCGCAGCGGGATGTCACTTTTATATGTTATTATAAGTAATCCATAATTCATATGAGATATGAGCCTTGTTTTCTACTTAATCACGATTTGATGAGCTTAATACTGGACCATCGTGTATCACCTCATATTTTATGATTTTTTTTAAGGAGTTCAGCTGGCAGACGGCTCAGTGATGTGTGGTCCAGCCTGCCCCGATCTTATTGCAATGTTATTTCAAGCATCGGTGATCACTTGAGGCCCAGCCTCCAGTCAGTCTTGTATATTCGGCTCCTAATCTGCTCGGGACATCTCGCCCTCTTCACCGGACTTCTCATGTCACGTTGTGTATTAGATACGTTGTCCTTCCCTCTCTCTTTCTTTAAACCTTAGAATGCCACAAAGCAACAAATGTGTGCTACATACACGAGCGTGCAATAATTGTGAAGAAAACGTTTTGAAATGTTTTAGAACAATATATTTACTTCCATTAAATAAAACACAATAGTTTATTTTTGGGATGTTGAAAAACGAAACAAAAATTCCGTACCAAATATTATACACAGAGCAAAAACCAAGTTCATTTCGCAGAAACATTTGCGTATTATTACCCAGGGTTGCTATTCTAGATCTATATTCACACAGACATTTAATAATAAATTTATAATATCACACACACGACTGGTGCGTTTAGTATGTACATTCCCTTGATCGCAAGCAAGACATGATTCCTGTACGTTTTCCACATGCTGTGTTAAACTGAATTCTCGAAAATGCTTAAGAGTTAGAGCTTTCGCCTCTACAAATTGGAGATGATATTAAGATATATGTATGGCCTATATACAACCGTTCAGTCAGGTACTGTCCAAAAGTTGAAACGTCAAAATAAATGCTTTTTTTTTTCTTTTTTTTCTTAAATTTTATGGTATCCTAAACTCTTCACTGGCTAGTGTGCACTTGCTAGTGTAGAGAACAAATCTTATTAGAAACGGCGCGTTTGCCTTCCGTTCCCGCTTGACATTCCATCACAGGATTGGACGCGTTTCAGTGGTTTATTCTTCTAGTGCCCTTGAAACAAAAAGTGTAGTCTCTCGTTCCTGGGATTCGAGATTGTAAATTCTACAATCGTCTCTTACACCGGTCTATCCACTGCGTACTGGCAAGCGCTGAGATTGGAGGCCGGATTCTGCACGCTCGCGTATCCAAAACTCGAGTGCTGCTTGGCTTTCAGTCTAAGACTGGCAAGACTGGAGTTACAAGTGTCCCGGTAAACATACGGAGGTGTCGGTGGGGCGTAAGGGCACGCCGACGTGGGAACCCCCGAATTTAGAGAGGGGTTGCTGAGGTTATTCAAGTTATTGAGGCTGTTTAAGCTTGATCCGGGCACGCCGGTGACAGCAGACGGAACCATACTGGAGGACATGCTCATTGAAGAGATGGAGTTAGGTGGGGAGAACATGGTCTGAGAAGACAGCGGATTGACGTTCATGGAATTGAAAAAGGGGAAGCTTTTGGTAGACAGAGAGGCCGACGTGAGCCCTTTTGCAGCCCAGTTGTTGTACGTGTAGCTGGGATACATGTCATCGTATGGCTGCATAAGTCCGTTGAATTGAGGACCGAAACCGTTTTTACACAGTTCGGCCTGTTGGTTCCTCTCCCTTTTTCTCCATTTTGCCCGTCGATTCTTGAACCACACCTGCAAAAAATGCAGAAAAAAATAAGACTCCTTATTAGACTACATAATTAATTATTTCCTGAGACAATGAGAACAATTAAACCAACAATTAGTGAGCATATAAGTTTTCAGAATTGCTGTCAACCGCTGGCTACTGCTCGATTTGTTTTCGGTAGATAAATGATATGGGTGGTGGTGTCAAACTCTATTAGGATCCCTAATTAAATCGCCTTTTATCAGTCACCCGGAATCTTGTCTGATCCTGGGAATCCCAATACACATCCAGTCTTATAGCGGTCAATGGGCCGCCCGACGCTTCAAATGTGTATTCTCTCTAAGCAGGCGGAGACACACTAACCTTAAGTATATACAACACGAGAATGACAATCACAAAATACAAGCTTTACACCTCTTAAAAGGCGACTGTGTGACTCCATTAAGGTCTGTCATCGTTAGGGCGTCACTTGTGTTGATTGCAAACAATTTGGCTCACCCATAATTATCCTCTAACCAAACAGTGACAGATTTATATTTAAATGATTAAATAAAGTCATATTTAGCATGTAACCTAAATTAACCACGCAATTTTAGATAGTAGTCCATAGCGCCTATATAGTAGCCTAGTTAAATAGGCCTATAAAAGTTTTCATATGTATTAACAAAATAGTTTTATTAAATAGCCTATAGCTCTAACACAATACTAAGTTAATTATAATTATATTATTATATAAAGAAAAATCGTTTATTTGTAAAAGGCTAATCCTGGGCCTCCAATTTTTTGTACTTTTATTTAAATATAAAAATTGGACCTTGAATTGCGGGTTTGTTTCAGAATAAATAGGGCATTATCACATATAATTAAAATGTAATTTCATTTGTCAAACTTACTCTGACTCTGGCCTCTGTTAAATTAGTCCAAACAGCGATCTCCTCTCTGGTGGACATGTCCGGATAGCGATTTCGCTGAAAAGTGGCCTCCAGTTCCTGGAGCTGTTGGCTAGTAAAATGCGTTCGTTGCCGCCTCTGTCTCTTCTTTTTCGATGGGTCATCAGTCGAATCTTCGTTTTTACTCTGTCCCTTTTCTTTCTCTGTAATGCAAAGTAATTCAGTATTTTAAAATAAATGTTTAATCCAAGAGGAACAATTTGTACGCTCCAGGCTCTGTTTTGACACATTGGAGAAGTCTGGGTGAATCTGGGTGGAGGTGATAAATCTAATTCCGTTTTACTGAATTGAAAATATTTGACATCATAGTAACAAGTAGGTTCCCTGGTAACAACGTATCTGGCTTAATTAATTAATGATGTTCTTGAACTAAATTTCCCGCAAACGTTCAACCGTAATTTCTTGCAAAGGTAAAATTCCACGCGCAAGTGTTTTAAAATCAAGGTTTGAATATTTTTACCCACAAGGAACGCATCGCGTCTTTCACGTCATAGAAAGAACGTTAGCGGTAGAGAAGGTTTGCATTATTCCATACAAAACGCAATGCCGCAGTGTAAACATTTGTGAGAAGCCCACATTTTCTCACACAATTTAAGTAAATAAAGCCCTGTCAGAGGACATGACTTATGTTGCCTACTTCAATAGCCCTATGAATCAACTAACTGCCAGCTCCATGTCTTTATATTTGCATGCCCCGCACTGTAACCTACTGTTTTCAAATTGAGGGAGAAGTTTTAAACGGTTTCTCTTCAGAGGCAGTACACCTAGCCGACACCAAAACCCGAAAACACCCCAGTTAAAAATCTCTTCAGGGGACCAGGGCTTACCTACGGACTCTGGACTGGAGGTGTCTGAAACCGTGTGAACCTCCAGCCTGTGTTTAGAGTCCACAGACCGCTGGAGCGGTTGCAGACTAGAGGCCATTGTAAGCGGCGCGTGTTTGCTCCCGGTAATGTGGTGATGGTGGTCCAAACTCAACGGATCCTTCATAGAGGTCATGGATAACACAAGCGATTTACGGACGGTTCGCAAGCAGATATAACTTCCTCAGCGAAGGTCACACATATAGAAAAAAATAAATAAATAAAAGAAATGGATGTGTCCCGTAGTGAAGTATCGGCAAGCGTTGTCAGTGCTCCTTTCTCACTTAAACCACTCAAAGCGACACTCCTCAAACGGCTGTTATCGTTAGAAAATAAACCCAGCACTGAAGAAAGTTTAAGTTTTTTTTTCGTTTCGAATGGGTAAAATATATCTCGGTTTCAGCCGAGAGCTACAAGGAGAGCCAGAGTGACAGGGACAGGTATGTGATATTATATCCACTTGCATACACACACACTCTCCTGCACATCACAGCGCTCGCTCTTCATTTCAGCTGTCCTTCTCCCCGTCCAACCGAGCAGCTCTATGCGTCTTGACGTCACACAGACTCCGCCCACAATCTGACGGAACATTACAGCCTATACTTGACAGATTTTATGGCCAACCGACTAAAAAATGGCCCAAAGAAATGAGAAAATGCATGCTTTTTCCTCTTTAAAGGGCATGTAAATAAAGAGAGGCTGTGCAAGCACTAGTGGCTTCCGAGAAAGTAAAACGTGTTAAAGAAATTTCTCATATCTTAGCACACCTGAACTTTTTTTTTTTTTTGTGGTGCAGGTATCATAAAAACAACGTTTTATTAACATTTCTAACTCAGACACAGACTACTGTCAAAAGTAAATTAAGCTCAGCGAATGACACAGCTAAAGTACAATAGCGCTCTGGAAGATGCTCATTTTTGAATGAATGATCCGCTTTTATCACGTTAATTGGACGAGTCTTCACAACAATGGGTTGACAGCGTATCAAATACTGCGTTACAAATTCATTTGTAACAAATGATCTCAGTTAGGTAGGTGCATTGTAGCTATTAAATGATAGGCCTTTCTGTAGGCCTAAGAAACAGGGAAAGTTTTTTTTATTTCAGTTTATTCCTGCTTACATTGGTTTAACTATTTAATTTAGAGAAGCACTTTGACGAGGTACACTTGTGCGCCTCGTGCCCGTGATTATTTTTGGGGAGAGAGCACCCACTTTGATTTTCTGAGTATGTTACATTTAATCTGACAAGGCGCTCATTTGCTTAGGAATTTTAAACGGGCGTCTTTAATGACTTCAAGCTCCTTCACCTTGTTGTCTCAAATTCCTCCAAAACATTGCAATAATTTATATACGTTAAGTAATTGCATTGTTATTAAAAACAATTTATTAGATTGATTTTAAATTAGCTTATTTAAATATTTTTGTAGTTTATTATAGGCCTAATTTAAAGTTTTTTAATACATCAGTTACATTATAAAACAACAGGGGAGAAAATGCTTTTCCTAGTTGGATTTCTTTTAGAGTTCTGATGACATTTTAGTTGTCATTTAAATAAAATTTCACAATAAATATGTAATAGGCCTATATAGCCTATAAAAAATAACTAAGAAAAGAGGAAGCGGCAAATCCGATTGCATTGTTGCAAGCAGGTGATTGCGTCTTTCATATTAAAAATCAAGAAGTGAGGAAATTAGTGTAACTAAATGATCTAACAAACTACTTTTTTTTTTTACTCTCGCTTCACTGTTTTCCTGAGAAATCATCTGAAATGTTAAACACACCAAGTAGGGGAAAAAATAGAAAATGCCGTCAGGTGCCCCGACCGTCTCCATCTCTGACTTCGATTCAGCTCACGCTATTGGTACTGGATATTAATTTATGTCATAATATATGATCCAGGAACCGACAAATCTTGTATGTACAGCACAGGTCTTTTTGTATGAGAATGTGACCTTGCGTTCAACGAGTTTGCGCCCTGACACTGCACGATATTAAATATCATGTTTCGCTTTGTTTTCTCATGCTTGCCATTCAGTCTTATTTTATTTATTTTGAAAATAAAATATATAGGTTATGCATATATATATACAAACAAAAATGAAAATAATGATTATTCTAGACCTCAGGGAGATTAAAATATAATAAGCTATGCATGTATTTTACGCGCAGAAATATAAATTGTGCCCATCAAAATTCTATCTAGGCAAAAGTTGCAGAGCTCGATTCTTGTTAAACTCACTGATAGATGTGGACTAGATTATTGCTCTGTATTTATTTTGGACCCTCAAAATGCTTCAGAGCGCTCTCACTGCCTGCTGTGGATTATTGGCCATGGCGCACCACAGAGCCATTAATTACCAATTCAGTCAATATAAGGGAGACGACAAAGCCTTTTCCATAGGATTAAGAGGACATTAGATTCTTCCATTAGTATATTCCTCATCACGAGGAGGCTTTCATTACACATTTACTTTTCCCCTGAGTCTATCTAACAAGCGCTGCATATATTACTGCAGAGGAGACGAGATTGTCGGTTCATCAAGCCGCTCCAAAGTCGTTTCCCTCTTACGTCGCTGTTTGCATTTTATGCTCACTTTTTCCTTTTATTTATTATCTGCATTAGTCTATCTGTATTTGTATCTGTATCAATATTAAATGACAATGGGAAATATATTGTATGTAATTACAAACGGAATAACGCGGCTAAATAAGTGTTATGATTGGTTCCTAGTTTGCTTTAATTAGTTTAATGAATATGCCAGATGATATGGAGACCGGCCACACGTTAAGTACCGGCCTACTTGCAGCCTGCACATTTATTCCCTTAGAGTTTAATTTACAATTCTGTTAAAGTCGTCATTGTGCGCCAAATTATAATTTAATAGGGGAAATTGTTATTTTCATATTTATGTGCTTAATTTACCCGTCTACGGTCTATCATACTGAAATATTATTTAATCTATATCTGATTTTTATTATTTTAATTGGTGTTTACATCTTTTCATTGAGGACGCACGTGAACGACAAATAGGCTACATTTGATCACCGGGTATTTTGAAGTATCGAATCATTGTTATTTGAACAAATTAAAGATATTTAAATCACAGGTCTCTAAAATCTCACAGACGTTTCTTTAAAATCCTAAATTCGGGGTATCGTAAAGTCATTCTTACTTAACCGTGTATAATCCTGTCCTACCACCAGATGTCCATCTCTGACTATAAACGTCTTCTGGTTCGGCTTTCCTACAACCAGTCATACGTCAAACACCAAAGGTGGTTCACAAACGCCTTACTTTTACATAGACCAGCTTTTCTAGCTTTGATTAGTATTTTATGTAGGCCAGGCGATGTTGAGATGTTTAATTAAACCAACCAAGGACATTAATGAATCCATATCTTCTCTGGAGATTTAACAAGGAAGGGGGGCTTGTCATTCACCAAGATCTTCTTACCTAGTTGAGCACACGTTGATGCAAGTTTGCGGCAGTGGGAGTCCATTTGTTAGATTATACGTTGGGCACCTGTGGAAAAAAGAGAAATGTTTATTTTACATTTTATTAAAGTGCAAATATAATGTCAGGAATAGTCATATGCGTAGGCCAACTTCTGTTTGAGAATGTTTAGTTGACCGGATGGGCCGCTCAGTGATGATATATTTCAAACCCGTTGTCATGGGATGTGCACATTCCTCATCATTTGTTTTGAAATCCCTTAGCGCTTGCTCGAGTCCTTCCTAATTAAGACCCGTGTCTCCAAACGCACATGAAAACAAGGCACAAAGAGGAGCGAGCGTGCACCGCGTGTGTGTGTGCGGTGAAAGAGAGCAGTTTGAGCGCTAGAAGTTGAGTGATTCCGCGGTAAAATCAGGGGATTAGTGTCTGATTGAGATGTCTGTCGGTTGGATATTACAAAATTCATTATCGCAGCTCTATACTAACCCGATATGAAGTAACACAGATGGGCCTTTATTAGCCCAGGCTTCAGCTGTTTGCTTATGATAATTTCAGTCGGAAATTTGCATGCAATCCTGCTGTTAACCGTTTTCCCTCTCCATTTTTCTATCTCCGAATGCAACGCTTTACTTCAGCCCTCCCCTTATATCACCTGCCTCGCATCTGTGCCTTTAGTCAAAGGCTTGAGACTTTAGAAATTAAATTTGTGTGCGTTTCTTTGTATATGTTTGCCGCGTAATATGCAATTCGTGCGAGGGCGAACGTCATTAATCTACATACGATTTGTATAAAGTTACGAAATAATTGTAATTAATTGTCTAAATAATATACCAAACAAATTAGACTGTGAAATTAAAGGCCAGTTAAAGTTGTGTCTTTAGTTCATCAGCGTGTTCACCCGTTCCGTTTTGATTTGGGATTCTTGGCTATATTGATAAATGTATTATTGTTTTTTGTTATTATAGATTTGGTTATTATTATTATTCATTTTAGTTTTGCGTGAATTAAATACAAATGTCATGTTATATGCGTACTATGACAAGACAGTTTTCAAACAGGAAAAGGTAAGAAATAAAACATTATAATATGGACTACATCAATGCAAATTCATCAACATGACAGAAAATATGTACGTACAAAACTAGAATTTTGTGATATTAGTTATTTTTATATAGTATTTTATATTTCAAATTAAGTCTAACCAGTAACAGCAAAACCGTTTTACTGCTGATAATAAGAAATGATTCTTTGCGAATTTAGTTCTGATGGATCCATTGGGGAAATATTTTCTTTTTATGTTTTGTTTTTTTTAAACTGGTGACATTGTTTAAAGGTAATAGTAAGGATAATACTATAATATTCTTAGAGACCTTCGGGCCTTTGATAATTTATTAATAAAGTCTTTACTTCAGTTTGCTTGTTTGTAAATCTTTTTTTAGCTAACTGTAATTTATTCTGGTTTATTAGTATATAAACGAATGAAAGGAAACCACTGTATTAGTTTATAGAAATGTTTCAGTGCAAGACAAGAGCGCCTTAAATTCAGAATTAACTGAGCATTTGCCTACATGTAAATTTAGCTCATATGTAGTTATTCAATGATGTCTTATTATTCAGTATGACATTATCATATTATATAATAATTAAATCTAAATTTAATTAGCTCACTCGTTTAATCGCAAATTTTAAAACAAAAGTAATTTATTTTAGAAATGTAATTTTAAAAGCATTTAAACACAGTATTTAAAAGGTTGTTTGCTGGTTGTGAAAGCAAGTTTCGTTAGCACGATTTATTTCTGTTTATTCTAACCAATAATAGATGTGTTATTTTAAATTACACGCTATAAGTATAAAGTTTTGCTAGTCCAGTGTGTCTCACAGTGTTAACGATATATTATAATAAACTGCAAAGTCAAGGTGAGACCTGCCAGAGCATCACTTATCATGCCTCTCCATCTAACTACGCTAAAGCTGAAGTTCACCCGTGGCTGGCAACCCAGAGGTGGAACGAATTCCTTCACTTGCATTATCTCACATTCAAGATAGGGTGTCATGTGCACTTACCAGGGGTTGTTGAAAAGCGGCGCTTTGCAGCCGAGCCAGTCTTGGTTTTCTTTTTCTTTTATAAAAAAAAAAGATAAATTCCACACCACTGAACAAGTTTATCTTTGCCCTTGATGTTGTCCGGGTGCATAAACTGTTGCTACCAGGTCCAAAACGAGCGTAACCTCTTCTTCCTCAGTCAAAACGATTAGGGATATATCTGGGTTCTTGCGAAGAACGCGAAAACAGGCGTATGTTACCTTCAACCACACTCAAAAAGTTGCTTTAGTAACTCATATTTTCTGCAGAGCCTCCACGACTGCAACTTTTTTCCGCAGAAAGACGCAGAGAGTGGTGCATTTCCCCCTCTCACGAGCTTTGACTGTCAGCGCGTGGGCGTGAGTGAGAGTTTGTGTGTATAAGCGCGTGCGTGTGCATGCGTGCCACAGTGGGTGTGTTTGTATGCACAACCAACACATCGAGTGTGTGAGGGGTGAACTTTGTGATGCGAAACGGTAGGCTAAATTAGACAACAAATTAGCCATTAAAACACGGTAATACGTTAATTCAACCAGCAAATTTAATCCGACGAACGCGAAAACACTCATGACTGAATATGGATCAAATCAAGGTAGTTATTTTATTTAGGTAGCTATAATTAAAACGGCCACTCTCATAAGACTAAGCTAATTTCTTCTTATGTTATTGGGTACCAAGAAATACCGACTGACATGAAATCCAAAAACGCAACGCTTTGAAATGAACGTGTAGACTAGGTTATAATATTTTAAAGGCTCATTTTTTCGCTTTCCTATAATTATAACATATAGGCCTATTTTAAAACATACATTTTATTTTTTATAATATTTTAGTGTGTATATCGAATTCTAGCTATTTTAAAACTATGGCTACCAGAATGGAACAAATTATGTATTGGCCTATTAATATGATATTTTAATTATTGTATGGGGTCTATAATATACTATACCACATGCAGTTGTTAAAATCTGACATTCTCATCCAAAACTGAGAAGGCCTTTGCAGAATATGATAGTAGTTTTTATTTAAGTAGCCTAATTTACTTTTATTTTTTGATAATAATACATTTTAACTGAGAACACTGCTAAAATCTAAAATACTAACTTCTGATGAAAAGTGTATGTGCTTAGACTTTGCCGGTCAGGAATGAAGTGAACAGCTGGCTTGGATGCAAATGATCTTTAAAGATCCGCGCGCACCGGACTGATTTCCATCAGCATCTTACGCGAGCAAAGCAGACCGGACGGAGGTTTCACGCGCCTAATCCGTTTTTTACATTGTGGGTCATACACCCATTAAGCAAGTAATTAATGCGCTCGGCCATGGGGGAATTCCCAAGCCTGTGTTGGAATACCCCACTCTCTCTGTCACAGCTTTAAAGGCCCGGGAGCCTAAAATGACAGCATGTTTATCTATAATTCTGCACGCGGATTGTTGATATTATCTACTGCAATTACCTGATACAAATAGGATTTCAAACAAAACTCATTGAGGATTTTTTTCTTATTGCAAATAAATAACCCTATCTCGTCACCATCCACATACGTCATCCTCCGTACGCTATATTTAAATTGTTATTTCAAAATACTAAAGTGTATCTTCCAATATTTTTTCTGCATTTGTTTAACTACGAATTAACTAGTATTTATCGACCACAGTGATCGTTTCCGAATATCTGCCTATTTTTAGTTTCCGTTTATAACAAAGATGGTTCCACAAATACTTTTTTCATTCTTTGTAAAATCGTATATGTTGTGATAAGTAAAAAAAAAAAAAAAAAAAAAAAAAAAAACTAATTT
>JAUMHP010000065.1:11814351-11830272 GCA_032361065.1 Enteromius trimaculatus
TTTTAGGGGCGAACAACAGCGGTTACTCTATTAAGATTTTTTAACGTTTTAACACCGAAATTAAGTTTACATGGGATTAATTTAGCAAGGAATTTGAATTAATATTAGTGTAAATATACAAAGTATTGAACTTGAAAAAAAACACTCGACACTGGGAGTCGATTCCTGACCTGGAGTCAATTCTGACACTAGGGCTAGTGAGAGTCGAGGAATCGACTCTTGAGGAGTCGACTCTCCATCTCTAATAAAAACATGAAGAATATATATTTAAATATATAAATATTTATTTTAAAAATCAGATTTTTAATTTTAAAAACGTGTTTACCCAGGGTGGCATAAATGCAATGTAATATTTGGTCTTAAAGAGGTCATTGGATGCTAAATATACATTATAAGTTATTTGAGCATAAATCTGTTAGAAGTGTTCACAAAACCACCCTATAATGAAAAAAAAATGCATCCAGTGATTTTTATTTCTTATTTTTAAATACCTTTTTTTTTTTTTTAAATCCCTTTCCTCAAATCAAGCTGTTCTGAGATTTAGCTCTGAACAGGCTCCTCCCACAATATTTGATTGACAAGGCTTGTCTTTCCTTAGACCCGCCCTTAGTCCCCCACTGTGTCGACTACGGTGCAGGGGAAGACAAGATGTCTCAGATTTAGCATTTGAGGAGCATTGTTTGATGTAATAATGAATGTAGCAGCATTTACTCACATATGAGCTGCTGAAGATGCAGAGGATTAACATTACTTTTGTTCTGAAGGGAATGCACCGATCCTGATCTGCCTAAATACCTCTATGTTTGTGCATTTCATTCATCATCAGTATAAAGGTTTTTATTTCGCCAGTTTCTGAAGTTTACAGTCTGCACATCACTCCACGGGTCAGCAGAGCTCATTAGCATTTAAAGCAACATGGACTAGGATGGCTTATTCAAAATAAAGCTGAATTTGACACATTGAAAAGGGTGTTTTGAAATTATAACCAAATTGTGTTCTAAACTTTTTATTAAGACCTTAAAGAATAATATCAACTGGAAAATAAGCATCCGATGACCCCTTTAACTATATTAAACAACAATATTATCAACATTGGGACTAAAATATACCGGGGTTGAGTCGTTCATTCTATAATTGTAGCGCTGTTGTGGCTCGGTGGAATAAGTAGCACACTGAACACTTTTCCTGCAGTCTTCTGTGCACATCAGAGATCAGTCTCTTTAACTAGATGAAATGCAAAATCATCATGAAATAACAAAAATGCAAGTTGACAAGTCGATTTCGTCATTTACAAGCGGCATCTTGTGCAGTCGCGTTCCTCGCTAAGCATTGCCAAAGTAAATTGGTAAAAATTGAGCATGTAAAACATAAAAAGAGCAGAAAATTTCTTCCATAAATTTGCTGCTGAAAGATGCCAGCTTTCTACAAATTGTTTCTCAATCTGTTAGTGGACAAAGAAGTTGCCAGACATGGCTCGATCAGAAATGCTCATACGCAATTAATTTGTAAAGCGTCTGCAAAAGTGCAGTGGGATGCAGTTTGCCGGCTGAGCAAGAAAGGGCTGTGGCATTTTAAAACTTGAGATGTCTGTAATCTTAGCCCACAGCCTGTGCTCTGCAGACCAGAAGCCTTCGTCATTTGAAATGAGCCTTCGTGTCTCGCCAGGAAACATTTTCGTTTTCTCATGAAGAGGTGCTTGTACATGGTTATAGTTGTTCTTGTCTAATTTTTTTTAAGTGATGCCTGATTTAGAGGTTAAATGGTGTCGTCAGTGTCAACTGCAGCAGGCACATTTACTGTCTTTTTACTGTAAGCACTGCAGTGAGACAGCTGCAAATTACGAAGAGATGCGCATTCTTTCATTGTTCTATAAAAATGTGTGTATTTATAAAAGCATTGCATTGAAAGCAAGTTGTGATGAAGTTTTTACGCTCTCTATTTCTGTCCTGTTCTTTCATAGACTTTACGGGTAAAAATGTTTCACAAGGGCTTTCATTGACTGCTGACTGAGTCACTTTCACTTTTATAGCAGTAAAATGTAGCATTGCTCCCACAAAGTGGTCTCCAGTGCAGCTTTGGAAGTACGGTGTGTGTAAGGACTGCCCTCAGATGTCATTTAGGGGAAAATGCTGATGTTGCAGTAAACGACTGCACTCTTGAAAGTCTTGAAAAAGAAAAGTCCTTACAACAATAATAGGCAGCGGTGGTTCACGGCCAGATTTCTGTGGTCAATCAACAACCCGACGTGTCAGAGTTGTAGAAACCGTTCCAAGAATCCTGCTGTTTTCCTCCTCCTTAATGTTTCCTCTCTCCGCTGGTCTTAGCTGTTCTTTTGTAGATCCCTCGCTCTTTCCTTTCTCTGGGACTTGGTCTATTTTGAGCAGAATCAGGTCAGGCTGAGGGGAAAAACCCTATGTGTGCAGTTTTCATTACATAAGCTTTCCCTTTGTCCTCATCAGTGTCAAACATAGTGACACTGACCCCGTGCGTTAACACTTTGCCTTCTAGGAACTACAGCTTGCTGCTGTTTCAGGACTAACACCTCTCTTCCTAAACCCTCATATCTACACAGTCGCCACACACTCTTTGTCTTCATTAATGCAAGTGACAGTTTGGCTCGACAGTCATACTGATGCTGCTTTTGTGGTCGCACGCTTTGACCTGAGTAAGCTTTATGAGTGTTGGAGAGGATGGGTCTTTCTGAAGAAGATAGTGCGCAGAACAAGAGCAGAGGGCTAACAGCCAGAATAAGAGAGTGTTTATGAGAACTAGTAATTCTGTCCCTCAATAAAAGGTTGTTAGTAATCCAGTGGCTGAACATTTACCGTTCCCTATTCATCCTCAACTCTCAGCACTTTATGAATGATAGAAAATCCATGATTATTAATCAGCACAATTATGTAAATATCCGCTGGTCTCAATGCTTCTCATATAATTTCAATTTCTCAGGGTTTTGATTAATTTCTCTTTCTGCTCTGGTAGCTAAAATACATTATCCTCATGAAAGTGGGGTTTGTATTAGCTGGACCCTTTTGACATATCTCCAGAATCAAACGCAAAACAGATGTATTGCATATGATCTCAAATCATCTAATATTTCAGGTTTATGGGGGGGGGAAGGGCAGCACTACAGAAGGCTATATTTTGTGTGTTTATGTACATGTAGTAAGAGGTGGAGTTTAATTGCTTGGGTTGCCAGGTCTCCAATATTCCTCGAGTCTCAGCAGGGTTTGTGTTCTTTGGAGTCGTGCCTGTCCAGATGTTTCTTTTTGAGCCACTGTAAGTGATACCTCCTAACGCTGTGTAGTTTTTCAAAGCCAGACTCAACACCCACACAACACCTTGTTTCTATAAGCAGTATCAATAAGGATTTGAAGTAATATTCCATCTTTTATTATTCACTGAATGCCCCGCTCCATCAACTACTGTCAGAAATGACGGCAAGCAATTGAATATTTTGTGTGGGAAGTTTATATAGTCAAAAGATCAATATCGTTAGACAGAGAAATCTGTATTTTTATTTAATTATTTATATATATTTAAATTTAAGGAGTATGCAGGTTAGCTGTCATGTCTGAATTGTCTTAAATTAGCTTTAGACTTAAACTCTAAACCTTTGATTAAACCTTGACTCATGCTGAACAGCTGGAATTTTTAAATATCAACTTATCTCTTATTTAAAATTTTTAAATCATAGACCTGGAGGACCCAGTGGATTTTGTATTTGATTTTCATAACTTAATTTAAAGATGGTTTCTATTTATTTGTGCATTTATGGACCTCAATTCATTTGTTAAAAGACAGAGAAGGGGGAAAGCGAAAGGACAGAAGAAGCAGAACAATAGAGATGAGTGGAAACAAATGGTTTGGTATCCCACTGTGTCCCAATGAAAATGTGGGAGCTTGCAAGAATGACCATTTGAGGACTCGTGGAATAGTTTGTATAAGCAGCTAAAAATAAGTGCCATGGATAGCTTTGAAACAATGCAGCACAAGTGGCTCCTATTTGCTTGTTGTCTGGACGAGGTTTCATTCAGCCATCAATACTTGTCATGACACTTTGGAGAGAGGTAGTCCCTCCGCCATTAAAAACATGCCAATGCCATGACAGGCTGAAGTTATGACTCTCCTAATGGGTCAATTTCTCTGTCGTAATAAATAAGGGAGCTTTTCGTTTGAATATTTGCCAAAGTTTCTTTGCGATTAATTTATGTGCATCTCAGGTTTCCGCCTCGACTCCAGCTCACACATGCACACTTAAAGACACAAACTTAAAAAAAAAAAAAAAAGGGAAACATCAAAGACAATCAAGAATAGGAAAATTAAATCGATAGTCTACAAATGCACATGCATGAGACTCTGGGCCTTGATTTTGCTTAAACACTTTTGCCAACACTTATCTGTTCGTTTAGTGAGAAGGGAGCCCTAGAGGCGTTCTTGGCAGATGGTGGAGATCATGGTCGTTCCAGTGTGATTGAGTCAACCCCTACATTGCTAGGTATGGATGCTTTGGTCTTTAAATAGTCCTCTGTTGTAATCCTGCTATTGTTCCAACAGCGGACAGTCACATTACCAAACATACAGAGAGTCAAGTGCGGCCCAAGCTCGCCTGTCATGTGTTCCCATTCCCTCCATCCACCACCGAAAGAGGGATGACTCACCTCACTACAGGGGTCTGCCGACGACCCGTTTAGGGTTTCAGAGTCACAGTGTCCCATAAAAACTAATCAATGTCAAAGAAGCTTCTCGACAAATGGGAAGAGTGAAGAAGACAAATATATTCTTGTGCTTTGTATCAATGCAAGATGTGTTAGTGTGATATCAAATATATAACATTATTAATATAAAGTGCGTGCAAATGTGTGTGGTTTATTTATTTATTGAGTTTATAAAATAGCTATGCATTGTCTACGTGGACAATATTTTTAATAACCAAATTAATCGCATCCAATATAAATGTTTTTGTTTTCATAATCCATGTGTGTGTGCTGTGTATATTTATTATGTATGTATATTATAAGACAACATTTTTTTTATATTAAATATATTTATATATAATTTATGTAAACTAAATACATACATGTAAATACATGTTAATATTTATATAGCATATGAGCATATATATACACACACACACACACACATACAAACAAACATAGTACACACGTTAGGTACACAAAAACATTTATATTGGATGCAGTTAATTGTTTGACAGTACTCTCTCTCTCTCTCTCTCTATATATATATATATATATATAACAATCAATATATAAGATGGCAAAATTGCATTGAATCATGCTGTACATTTATTTTTTTTCATATTTACAGTATAAACAATGTAATTTTAACTATTGATGCAAAGTATTACATGTAAGCTCTCAGTTTCATTCTCTAGTATTCCCAAAACAGCAATTTGACTGTTCAAAATTTGTGATACTATGTTCAAAAATCTGAGAACCTTTGAACTTGTTTTGTGTTTAATGTTGGTTTATAAGACCACATGACTTAGTAAATAAGTGGAAAATCAAAGCAGGAAGCTTGACCCTTTATGAGGGGACTTCCATTCATTCTTGTACACTGGGGCTGGTCAAGATGTGTCAGATGAAGTTTCCATATTCTTGCTCTAGCGTCTCTATTGCAGGTGGGTTTTAAAGACCCCACGCCACAGCCATACTATGGCATCCCGCCTCAGCAACAACAGGTGGGTGAGACTGGCTCTCTTTTCTTTTTTATGAGGTCTCTACTCTCTGTCTGGGAGGCAACACGAGACGTCAAACGTGCCCTTTGCTCTAGCAATAAATAGAGGTGGAGCGAGAGAGGCAAGAGGCACCCACATACCGCTGGCTTTTAGGTCTGTTTAGTTTTTTTTTTCTTTTTTCTTAACCACAGAGTGATGAAATATTATCTACACTACAAATAGCCTGTGCCCCGCTATAAATGAAGTATTAGATGCGCTCAATATAGAATTACGTAACTAAAGGTTTCCTGAGATTCCATGACATGTTCAGGAAACATGGACGTCCAGTACTGTATCAGTACAGGCTAATTTCAAGACTTTTAAAGATAAAATTTAAAATCTTACAAGACTTTTCTGATATGTTGGTAACTTGAAAGTCACGGCTCATTGGTTTTATCCCGTCTAAACATACAATCAGTTCTCAGATGCAGTCTGATCTAAAGCTAGGCCTAAACTGAGCTATATAAGCCATATTTTCTTGGTCTGTTTTGTAGCTTCGAGCTGCTTCTGTGAGACGGCGCTGGACTGCAAAGACAGAGATGAGTTATTACAGCGAGAGAGAAAAAAGGCAGACAGCCTCCACATCTCCGCCATCCATTTCATGGTGAAAAATAATAAAGTCACCAGTGCAGAGATACAGCTCTGTCAGATGTTTGCCAGCATTTTGTGTGGAATGCGAAGCATCCTTTTTCTTTTTGCAGTAATGAACAGTTCAGGCAGAAGAAAGCAATGTAGCGGCCATTATGGAAGCCAACAACTGGCTTGAATTATTCTGAAATCTCCCTTATTAACACGTTGGGATGTCAGACGAGAAGTAAGGGCCAAGAAGAGAGAAAGTCAACAGAGGAGGTGCTGTGGAAAGCAAGGGGACGTTTAGCTGCTAAATGACGGATACTTTACGCCCCGGCCACAAGACGTCTCGGCACAGTCAGCCCATGGAAGGTGGGCAACGGCTGAATGAGCATCCAAAGCTCAGGTAATCCCCTCCAAACTGGACGGAAAATCAAACCCTGCCCCTGAGAATTTCCACTCGGGAAGATGGCAAAAAATAACCTGACCTGAAGATGGATCATTCTTGCAGCGGTATCCAGGAAAAAAAAAAAACTGAGAAAAAGAAAACTGATATCCTACAAAATATATTCTAAACTTAAAAAATATTCTTACTGCTGCAATTTTTAGCATGTTTACAGAAAAAGACGTTGACGTCCAGTACATATACATATACATATACATATACATATACATATATATATACATATATATTTATAAATCTGCAATTCAAAATATAGAAAAATATAAATTGCATTTTTTAAGATTAAAATATGCTATTGCGAACATAACCTCAAACTGCTATAATGCTATAAAATGAATCTAATAATTATTTCATTTATAAATATATTACTGAACATTTTAAGTGGATTAAAACCTTTCATAAAAGTTGTCCTAAAACCAAAATGCATTTTGAATGGAATGGAACAGAATGGAACATTAATTTTATTTTTTGCTTTTTTTTATACTTTACTAAATGTTATATTAAATATTATAATGCAATAGCAATAGTAATACAAATATCACAGACAGACCTTTGAACCCTGCTGTATATTGTCATAAATGCTCTCTAAATGACTGAATTATTATATGATATAATTCATATCAGTATCAGCACCCATTGAAGCACATGTCATCTGTGACGAGCAGGACATCTGTCTTTCGCAGTGAAAGTCAATCCATCTCTCCATAACATTTCACAAAGTTTCCATATAGTTAAAATTTCCCCTCGCTTTGACTGACAAGCAAAATGTTAGAGGTGCATTTCTTCACATCCACTTTGCCAATTACATTATCACACAAAAGTGCTAATCATTTTTTCTGCACAAAGGCCAACTTTTAATTAGACCGAAGCAGGGCGCATTCTCAGGAGGCGCATTTTGCCCTCTCTGCTATTCAGAGCCTTGGCTCACAAACTCGCAGCCTTTTTGAGCCTGATTGGGGCTTAGCGCCTGTTTTCCCCCTGTCGGAGAGAGCAGAGGGTGAGATACGGATGAGTAAACATCCCACGTTTTTTATTTAGGGGTTCAAATCCCCTTCACAGGATAAGTGGATGTGCTTTAGCTATTTTAAGGTAGTGTGTGTGCAGTGGCGACACTAAAGAGCACAGTGCTTGTTACAGTTCTGCAGCCTAAAAATAAAAGACCATTTCTTGTGTTAATTTCCGTCATATTAGTTTGGACGAGAATGCGTTAGTATTTATTCCCATGAGGACGTGTAGAGCGTAGAGGCCCACATATGTGTAAGTAGTGGTTTGTGGTTGTTTGTCTGCGAGGGTTTATGTACGTGTCCACATGCGGCGGAGTGTGTGAAGTCGGGGTCTCGGGGCCAGTGAGAGACAGCTGTAAGGGTTGTGGATTGCGAAGGTTATGATCACAGTGCTCTCATAAGGACTTTATTTCAGCTCCATCCAACCCCCCTCAGCCAACGGACAGGTGGGTCTTGGGTTTAGTTTCAGAATTTCCCCCCCCTCCCCCTTTCTGTTTTTTTTTTTTTGGTTTTTTCTCTTTTCATAAAACCGCCTGCGTGAACGGGTGCTTGTGATCAGCGGGGCGGCTCAGTTTGCGGAGACCCTGCTGTGATGGGTAATAGGTGGGCCGGTGTGTCAATCATTTGACATTTCCTCTCGGGTAAATCAACACGCTCGGCCTGTCGCCGTTGTAACACTGTATGGGTCTCGGATGATTTAAATAGCGCACCATGTGTACACATGCCAGCGTTTGTTTGTGTGTGGGGAAGTGTGTTTTCGCTCGGGCCTCTGCATTTCATTTTCAGACTGTGTGTGTGTGTGTCTGTGTGTGTGCAGGGTAAGTCCTGGGTTTAGTGTCGCTGATCTTCTCTCAAATCTCCCCTTGAGTGAAATTAAGGCAGGCAGACTTTTTAGGAAGGTTGTGTGTGTTCAATAAGACATAAGCCTTATTTTCCAGTGCTTCTCTGCTTTAGATGTCCATGAATGTGTGCCGGGCCTTAGTCCTATTTATAGCCTTTGTTCAGTAGAACAGTCATACAGGAAGCAATGGGAGAGGACCTCAAGTTGGGACTCGAACTGTGCCACTTTTCGGATCGCTGTAGACATTCCATTTTTTTTTTACTTTGACACCTATCTTTCCAAATCCCTGTCTTACAAAGGGATATTTGTATTCCCTTCCTCTCCCCAAAACTGTGTTCCAAGCACATTTCAGTGATCAGTGATAAACTGCCTGATATATGTAAAAAGCAAAAAATAACAAAGGTCAAGTTTTGCTTTGTACTATAAGTTCCCCATAATTCATGTCGAACTAAATGTCAGTATTTAATTTTATTTTTAATTTTATTTTATAACTTTATTATTTGCATTAAAAAGTTTAAAATGCATTTTTTTTCCTGATTTTGTACCTTGATTATGTACATTTATTATATTTATTTAGGTAGAAACATTTGGGATATTGTGTATTTACTATATAGCAATATTTGCTAGAATTTTAGGATGCTTTTTTGGGTTTTTAGGTCCTGTTAAATTCAGTACGTTACTGTCGTTGTGCTAATGGAAATAAGATGTCTTTAATATGCAAGAGCAGAGCACAGCAGTCCTTAATGAAAAGCTTGTCAACCATCAGGTCACAGGATGTTGTTAAATGTCAGCCGTGGTAAATGTGACTTCAAGAGGATCCTAATTTAATTTTAAAACCCTCTACATTGAAGTGCCTCAATTGTTAAAGAAAAGAAAAAAAAAAAAAAAAAACGCTGCTTTTTTCAGTGTTTTACATTTCAGTGAGAAATGTCACACCCTTTTATTAATAATTCTGAATTGAATTTAAGTTTGGGAAGTGCCCTTGCATACTTTTTTTTTTTCTTTCACTCAAAATGAAAGCAGTCCCGGTGGTCTTGCCAGTGACATTGCTTGTCATCTCTCAAGTAATTAGAAGTGTGTTGAAAGCGGTTCAACCAAATGGCCTTGCAGCAATAATAATCAAACTAGGACGTCTTGAAACTAGTTTTTCACAATCCTTGTTATTGATCATGCGCAAACAAACTCATGTGCTTGCGCATATTTCTCTTACAAAGTTTGTGTGTATGCATGTAAATTTCCCTCTGAGCGTCATTCATGTGCATCCCACTTTGGGATGTAGAAGATTTGAGATGTACTATCTCATTGATTAAAGCCTTGTGATTTATTTTCCATCATTTGACAACAGGCAGGGTTCAAACGCTAATCTATTCTCTCATTCTCCTTATTGTGCTGGCACAGCTCTGGGTTTGACATTTCAGCGCCGAATGCTTAAATGTGTTTCTCATTGGAGCGGGACTCTGAGCCACACAGTGTTTCACGCATGCTTCCCTTTGAAATTGGGAGCACGTCTGTGCAAAAAAACACAAACAAATGTTCGCCACCAAGCACGTTCAAGTTGTTGCCGACAAACCGCCGATGCACATGACGTGCATAAATAGCTCGCGAGCGACATGTTTTTGGTATTAAAATATTAGAATGCATTTCAGAAAAGATCTACTCATAAATGTGAACATTTTTTCGGCATTAGCCTCCGAAAAGTGACATTTAGCGCACGGTTTTGTGTTGTAGACTTACCGAGGCAGCTCAGAAATGTGTTAGCAGTAAAAATTTCACTTCCCGAAGAACACATGGCAGTAGCATAGAAAAAGTTACAACCTCGCTAACCAGTTTTTGGCACAGCATATGCTAGGGTTTGGTTTCTCAGCTTTCCTTCTTGAGGCCTTTAAAACTTTTTCTCTCTTGGTTTTACTAGCTCTCTGTTTTCCCCTTGCTATGTAAAATGTTTCATTAGTAGCCTACCTCTTGTATTCAAAGAGTGTGTAGATTTAGACCAGTTGTTTCTGTAGTTGTGAAGCAATGTTGCTAATCCCTTTCACAAACACACATTAAAGATCACCGCACACTTTGAATCTGATATTCATGGTAATTTCAGCTATTTTTGAAGTCGAAAAGCAAAAAGTCAACCCTGTCTGGATTTATCTGACTCTCTGGCTGAGCGGAGTATTAAAAACAAAGCAAATATAGTTAATTTTTTTCAAGCGCAAGAAAGGAGGCTAAATGAAAAAGTAATCCTGATACTTTCCTGGGACAAATTGTGATTGTTTTAAGCAGCGTCTGATTTGTCACAGACTACACTGAAGCACTGAATGCCAAAGTCATGCAAGAAGGAAGTTGACAACTGAATCTGTGCATTTAGTGCTTTGTTGCGCTCTTTCCCGCCCATTATATAACCTACTGCTAAACTGCACACTTAACCCCACTAACACTTTTTCACGACCCCCTGCACTGGAGACCCAAAGCGCTTGTGTCAAGTCAGATTAGGTTAGCGTTTTGTCAGCTCTATAGTCTAAGCAGAGGTTACGAATACTATACCGCTTGTTCCATGCAAAGATTCCAAACCTGCAACTTGATAAGATGGATATGTTCAGCGGTAAGGTCAACGCTAATGCCCATGTAATGTTTAGATATGGGACCTGAAGTAAAGCTATTAAACTCTTTGTTGGAGATACAAACATTTTTAAAATGTATTAAAAATTTTAAATGTATTAAAAAAAAATAAAAAATGTAATGATTAAATTACTGAAATGACTGACAGGTTAATCAGCCTTTATTATAATTATTAGCTGTAATTGTTGTTTTATGCTTGTTTTTCTTTTTTTTTTTGTATAAATATTGTACATTATAAGTCAACTTTTATTATAGTTAAATTTGAATTTGAGGTTTCAAGATTTACAGAGCATTATTTTTATACACTACAACTCAGTAGTTTGGGGCCAGTATGTTTTTTTTTTTTAGCTTTTATCTATTTATCTATCTGTATGCATTTATGCCTTAAACTGATCAAAAGTGACAGTAAAGGTATTCATATACTACATATAAAGAAACAGATTTCCTTTTCAAATAAATGCAATTCACTTTTTATTTATCATGAAAAATGGATCACTGTTTCCACAAAAGTTTTAAGCAGATTCCACATTGAAAAAGAATAAGAAATGTAATGACAAAATGCAGCTTTTATTTATAGTTAATGCAGCCTTGATGAGCATAAGAAACCTCTTTTAAAAACTAAATCTTATAGATCCTGTTTGTATATATCTACATGCAGGGGTGTGGCACCAAATTCTGGGCCCTATGCACAAGCGGTGGCCATTGGCCCCCGTAAGCTCAAGGTTCACAACTACCTACATCTTACCTTACCAGTAATCTAAGAACTCTTATATGTATAACAAAAAAACCTTATTATACAACTTCTCAGTTTCTTATCTTAAAATTATATTTAAAGGGAAATAAAATTTCACTCCTCAGGGGCCCTCCCCCCACTTGGGGCCCTGGTAATTTAGTCCCACTTTTCAACTACGATGTCCCTGTTTACATGTATTAATTTATTTGTTCCAAAGTGACTTAGTATTAAAGTATATGTAAAATAATTTTAAAAATAACATTGATTTTTATACATACACTTAAAGTGTTTTCACTACAACTTAATGCAGCGAACACACAATTTACCATCTCTAACTCCATGTCAATGTTAAGCATATGATTCTCGTCTGTCTAGCCAACACTGATGTTTCTACTGAATGTCCTGGTAATGGTTGTACCATGTTTTAGATTAGCTATAACCTTCAGAAGTGAATCTGTGTGAGGGATGGAACGAATTAAATGGTATTGGTCGGATGGCTTTACAAAGACAGCTTGACATGGACTATCACTGGAAAGATGGCTTTGTAAAAACATAACTGGACAAGTTTACAAGACAGATTTGAAGCTCAGAGAAATGTTATAAATGCAAGTTGTTTGGATTGTCTGTACAGACACCATGTAACACTGACAGACAGACAAATGAACAACAGGGTGTGTAGGGCTGTTTGAACGTACCTCGGAGAATCCCCCAAAAACCTTCATTACTCACCCACCCTGTTCAGCAATCCACCTAACTAGAGAAAGATGTGTGGCCCTTAACCTGCTAGCACTAGCTGCCATTGAGTTTGCTTTGTTTTGGGCCTTTGGCCCGGACAATCAAGCTACAAGATAAAATTAGAAGCAAATGGGAGGAAAATTTGATTTGAAGTCGATTTTTATTTACACACTCATTTGCAGGCCATGGCATCAAAGCTCTTCACTCAGGCCGATGAAAACAGCGTAATGTGTTACTTTTTTTTTTTTTTTTTTTCTGGAGATTGAAGAGGCTTCTCAGAAGGAGGATGGTAATGGGGGACAGGTTGTGGAGTAAATTGAATTAGGCAGGGTGAGATGACTTGTAGTAAGAAATGAAATGTCATCCTCGCAGAGGCTGGAAATGTAAAACCTGTGAATGTTAAACAGTGCGGTTCTAGCGTCACCCCTCTTTTTTTTTTCCCCTACTTTTTTCACCATCTTCAAAACGCTGACTCCACTCACACGTTCAAGTGTGCCTTGCATAAATCACAGGCTGCGGAGGGAGATGATTCCACTCCATCTGAAACACACACACTTACAAACTCTCTTTTTGAATCTCTTTCTGAAATTATCCTGCTTTCACATATGAACACTCTAGGGGTGTACCGGTTCATATTTCTCGCAGTTCGCTCTGTATTGCTGTTCTGTGGTCACTATTTTAGTAGCTATTTAGGGGTGCACCGATTACGAAATTTAAAGCTGATACTGATTTCATGTATTTTTGCACTGTGATCCAGAGGATACAAAAACCAATTGCTGATATCGTTTTTCAAATAGCCCCTTTTAGCACACTTTTACAAGCATGAACCATATGCTGTATCAAAATGCACCACATTAAGATTACAGACAACAGTTTTCATTTTGCGAAATGTCAATATTTGCTTGAACTATCTTTCAAACGTTTTGGGTCAGTAATGGGTTAGTTAGATTTCTTTTTTCTTTTTGAAGTGAATACAAGCTTGAATGCTTTAGACTGATTTGAAGTGACAGTAAAGGAATTTTTTATGATACAAGAGATTTTTATTTAAAATAAATGCTGCTCTTTTGGTCACAACCAACCGTCATTAACAAGTTATTAGCTATGACTTTGCCTCAATAAACTCCTAATTTGCTGTTTAATAGTTCGTAAGGTAGTTGTAAAGTTTATAGGATAAGAGATGTAGAATATAGTACAAATATGTGCTTTGTAAGCACTAATAAACAGCCACTATTTTAATAATAGGCATGCTAATAAGCAACTAGTTGGTCCACACACAAGGTGTTTTATACATTTATAATAAATGAAATGTTTCATAAGCACCAAATAAGCATATTAGAAGGATTTCTAAAGGATCATGTGAGACTGAAGTCTGAAGTAATGGCTGCTGAAAAATAAAAATTATTTTAAAATCTATTAAATTTAAAAACTGACAGCTTAAAGAGCTGTGAGACCCCTTTTAACATCATAAAAAAAAAAAAAAAAACCTGACCACAAACTTTTGCGCTTGTGTGTGTTTATAGAATTGCATGTGAAGAGTTTATTTGCAAAAACAGACTCTGTTTTTAACTCTTTTCAAACATTTTTATTTTTTGTGTGCATTCCAGTTAATCTCAGTCAAACTGTATTTGGGTTATTTTGATTAAGTAAAAGTAGAAAAAAATAATTAACACAATAAAACAAAATAAAAAACATGATAATATAAGAAAAAAAGATTTAAAAAAGTTATGTTTTTGCATATAAACTCTTCACATGCAGTCTGACAATCAGTATGAAGTATTAATGCACTACAGATTTTGCAGTTTTCCCCCCCTTTCTTGTCAATACATGTTTCAGCGATGCAGAAAATGAAAATAATTACTCTCGCCAATGGACACCCCACACTTCATACACATTTAATATTTATATTGTGGGAGTCATCGTTAGACATGCATGCTAAATTGTTGGTTGGGAACGGTTGGGCCCCACCCATACACTCGGCAGTGTAAAAATGCATTTAGTAATGGCCCTGCACACATGTATTCACACTCGCACACACCCTCGCTCCTTCCCGTGCTCTAAATACGTACATTAAACCGCTGAATGAACACTGCGTATGTGTGATGGTGACAAAAAAAGTCATCAATCATTAATGGCTCATTTGGGAGGGACTATCAGCTTTTCAAACAAGCACTAACTGAAGAATGATTCCTTGTGTTGCAGGAAGCCCAGCGCCACAAGTCTTGTCTTTGGCAATAGTCCCATTCGCTTAACGTCGTGGGTGTTTTTCTCCTCTTGAATTGAGATTTGCATTGTCATCATTCTCGTTCTGCATACGCTGGCCTATATGATTATTAATAATATACAACGCCTCAAGAGACAAAGCTATAAAAATCAACGTTGCAATTGAATTTCATTCAGCTGCATCGCATTTAAGTGAAGTGATTCAGGAACGTCATTGCTCAACTTGTTTTTCTTGGTACCTTGTTTTACGTAACTCTTACTTCTGACTCACTTTGAATTGTCACGTTACCATGGGCCTCGAACAACACACCATCACACTGGCTTTCTGTGAAATAAATACAAGCCTAACTGCTATCACCCCCGCTTTCTAATGGAGGCGGTAAAAGTAAAAATTATTAGCTCTGGGATCCAAGCACACAGACAGGGTGAATAATCCCTCAGTAAATGTGAAACTGCGACTCAAATCTTTGTTATGCTTTGGGCGGGGTGCTGGGCAGACGGAGAGCCGGCTCGAGTTTCTCCGAGGCGTGAGGAAGGCCGGATTCAATCAAATGTTGGGAACGCTCTGCCCGGACCACAATCTTTAACACACAACACATTATTTTATGCTTATTACTTTCGTTTGATCATGTCGGTCAGCTGAACGGGACGTTTGCATAAACTTCAGTTTCAAAACATAAGCACATCCTTGTTCAAAACAAGGATTCTCGGTGAGGCTGCCAAGATTGTGAGGGTACTGGCTGAGCCACATACTAATCTGACTCTCCCCACAGGATTGTCCAGTCCAAATCACTGGTCTGCAAAACTACATCCTCTGTCAGCAGTGAGTGCCCTGTGATTTGTGTTTCCACTTCGTTCAATGAGTGAACAATCAATCCGTTTCATTTAACCCAAAACTGCTTTTGTCAACTTACTTCAGTAGCAAGCATCTAAAATCTATCTATCTATCTATCTATCTATCTGTCTGTCTGTCTGTCTGTCTGTCTGTCTATCTATCTATCTATCTATCTA
>JAUMHP010000065.1:11845537-11861493 GCA_032361065.1 Enteromius trimaculatus
CGTAATATATGTATGAATCATGACTGCAATAAAGACCGTTGTGTGTAGCTGTATTTGACTGTGTTTAAATACATGACCATGTCGACTTATCAGTCAGTATGCCTGTAGTAATGTGTGCAACTTTGTATATACTATTTTTACACTTAGACAACGTTATAGGGTGCAAATAGAGTATATATAGTATACACATACCATAATAAATACTGATAGTTTGAATAAATTCTGGAATAATCAGGGAATTCTTGCCTGAGATAGCACAGCCGTTTTGCACATGCATAAATGTACTGCCGTGTTTACTTCTCTGCCTTCCTTTCTCTTTTAAAAAGTCTGTCTTTTTCCAGCCACCAATTTTGAGTGGGGCAAAAAACAGGCTTAAGAGGTGTTTGGGGTCCCATGCTAAATGCCCTCCTAGCTAAGCCCGCTGCCCAGGCAGCCTGTCCTTATGGTAAAATGAAAGAAATGAAAGGTAAGTAAAAGTAAATGGATTTTCCTATTGAATGTTATTGCTTGAGGACTGGTGCAGATGGTTATTGATCTGGTGCACGCATTGCCATTACCGCGGGGATGACAATCAACGGCCAGACCCTTTCGCCAGTAAACAAGGCTCTTTCTGCCGCCACTGGGAGAAACGAGTGGAGCGGTAGAGAGGAAAAGCGAAGGGTTTGTCTTCCCTACCGCTCTGCTCCATATCGATCTCACCTGCTCTGTTTACTCTTTAGCAGCAATAACAATATGTGCCTGGAGAAAGTGTTCACAGTAACATTTACTTGGATGTGCACACACACACACACATTGATGCTTACTGCACTATTCACACATGTAGTATAAAAGGAAATATAAAGGTGCTGATTAGTCAGTTCACAGAAATATAATACACCTAAACCATGTCTTATTTAAATCTTATTTATTTACAGGGCAGAAAGGAGAACATTTATAATAAATAAATACATACATTTTGTAAAACCACAGGTAATACAAAACATTGCTTTATGTGTTATAAACTCTTTGAACTAAATATTAAGTCAGAAGTGAATCTGGAGAATGGCTGTAACCGGTCCAGTACCTTCTCGCCTGTATGGGACATAATGCCTTGAGCCGAGATGATTCTGAACAGAACTCTGAACTTCATGTGCGTCCGCTCCATCTCTCTCTGTAAGACCACTGGACTTCTGCTGAGACATTAAATAAGACACAACCAGAATATCTCTTCAGGGTCCAGTTCATTTCTAGAGACCTTTATGGTGTCACCTGCACATCTTTTCACAGAATTATGTTGAATCTTCAGTTGTGCGAAGCATGCATTTTCACACAATGCACATTTTGTATTGTATGCTTTACACATTCATCATTCAAATAATTGTAAATATACTAAATTTGCCTAAAAGACTAATAAAAAGACTAAGACTTTTCTATTAGATTTGAATGTCCATTTTAAAGCTTGTAATAGATTTGCACTTAGATATATTATGGACAGTTTGAAACTTCATCTCTCAGAGATCTTCTGACGTTCTCAAATGTTGGCTTCATGCCTCAGATTTTTAAAAGGCAGGTGTAGCTGTAATCTGAAACACAATGCCAAAATATTAGAGAATCAGACACTATAAAAAAACTGCTGTAAACCTTTTTTTCTGCCTATTTTGAAAAATGTATTACAACAAACTCTTTTTCTATTACACAGGGTGAATTCAGGTCAACTGGGACTGAGATGACTAACAAAACTGTTCCCTGTGTATCCTGAATTCACATCTACTTTTTTTAATAAAATGTTTATTTGTGAGAAAATTACATTATTAAAAGGATTTCAGTTTTTCCTATCTTCAGATGAAATCTAATTCAGCACACGTCAACGAGTCTGAACACATCTGAGCATCTGAACATTATATGCTAATTTTCATAGAGCATATTGGTAATGCATTGAAAATCCTAAGTGCTCTCATTCTATGGAGAGGACCACAAAATGCGTTTCATATCAAAACAGGTGCTTTTTCCCCCCGGATCTGCATTCTTTGAAGGACTCTTATGGCTGGATGCACATGTTTTCTACTTTCACAGAACCTTCTCCCAAAGTGTAATCCTTTTTAAATTGCCCACGGCCACCAAATATAGCAGCAAAAGTGTGTCACATTTCTATATTTCTTTCAGATCTTGGGGGGCTTACGGAGATAAGAAGGGAGACACCATAGACTCTTGGTGAGGGACTGACGACATGTAATGGAGTCCAAGCTCACACTGCCAAAATATGTGGAGGCATGCATGGATTCCTCTAGATTAGCAATATGGGCTTGTTTCGGTGGTATTAGCCAAGTATCTTAGCAACAGGATCACAGCAGCCTCACACCTCGTGATGTGCAGCCGCATGTAATAACCTGAACGTAATCTTTTTTTCCCTCCTGCTTCCTTTTTACCCCCTCCCGTGCTTTCTTTTAATTTCGCCAGGCGATATTACCGATACATGTGTTCGGTTTGAGATCTTTGTTTAATAAGATGAATTGATGCAGTGGAGATTTGCTCTGTGTCATGAGTGGACAGGGCAGAATGCCTCGGGAGCTTAGAGGAGCTCCATGTCTTTTGTCTTAGATTGACAGGAGTCGTGCTTACCCTGATTAAGCCCGGCTGCTTAACGTGTATCTTTGAACTGAGCGAATCAAAAAAAAATGCCGTTGGAATCCTTAATATCGGCGTGCCGTTCGGAGTCAAATAGAATGCAAATTACTTCTATGACTGAAATGTCATCTTAAACATGCCACACGTCGGCTGTGCCTTCTGGAAGAAGTCATTTAGAGTAATTTGGATGATTCAGAGTTCTACTAATCCTTCTTCATTTTCTTCTCCACCTCTGAGGTTACAGGAAGAGTAGAAAGAGGAAGATGGGGATGTTATCCACCCCACTGATGCTGACGCTAATGATTTGACTGCCACCTTCACCAGCTCTGAGAAATCCTCATGTGTGCACAAACATATAGCTCTGTTAATTATCAAAACTATGTGGAGCACGCTGCATTAAAAAAACTACATCAAAAATTTTTACATAAATAATTTGTAGTAGGTTAACCCTCATGTTGTGTCCCAGTCATTTTGATGCCAAAAATGCTAGTTAATAATATCACGTTGAACAAAATTTAGTCATATTGCTAGGGTGTAACAACTTCCCCTAAAAATGGTGTAATGTTTATACTTCCAAAGGATTTTTCCTGGCCTTTACAGTTGTGGTGTTCTTGGTTAAGAATGACCGGCCTACAAAAAACATTCCAAACGTGCGTTAATTGAAAGAAAACAAGCTGACAAAAATTGAATCCATGATTTGTTGATAATATAGCTAGAGATTCGATTACTAAGATTAATACGAGATTTACAAGGTGTTTTCAAAGAGAACCAGAGTACCTTAAATATTTTCGGCGCAGAAATCTCCACAGTGCAGGGGAAAAAATTATTTATATATAAAACATTTCTGAACAAAAGAGGTCATGCAAAAATACACACGCACAATTACCCCTTTGTGAAACTTTGTGCATTTTAGATTCTCAAAAAAAAAAAAAAAAATTAATAAACCAGACACCACCACCATTTAGTATGTTTTCTTTTTTTTTTTTTTTTTTTTTAAAGCTTTTTGAATTACAAAGACAATGGCAGTGTACTCATAAACCACCTCCAAATTGTAATACCTCAGTCATACCCATGTCATTAAACACATTTGTGTCCCCATTAAATGGTAAAAAAAAAAAAAGAAAGAAAAGGCTGGTAACTGTAAGGTTGTGGATATTGGCACACAAATATAAATTATATAGAGCATAACTGATGATTGTTGAAAGCTTATAATAATTTCACAGAGGCCCATAACACTATTAAATTCCCTTAGCTTGAAAACTGACCCCATAAGTGATAAGGAATGATTCTAACACTTGCTTTATATTGCAACCCTTTAAAACCTGATAAAACAATCCAACTCTTTCAAAACGAAATGATTCAGGTCACCTGTTTTTGTTCTTTTTCCCCCTCTCTCTCATCAGTCTCAGCAGTATATTCTCTCCAACGTCCATCGCTTTTAGCCGTTTAAAGGGCCAGCAGACTGACCCAAAGGGGCCATTACAGTGCAGTTGGACCTCCTGATTTACACCCTTTCATACAACCCAGGGGTAATATAGTCCTCAGAGCTACACACAAACGCACGTACACGCTTTCTCTCTGCACTCAGGGACACTTTCACTCCAGCCCCCTTAATTCTTTCGATTTTTCTTATGCATGACCCATTCCCTCTTGCTCAGGACTGATTGAGTAGTTTGGTTTGTGTGGCTACAACACACACACACTCACTCCACTCATCTGGCCTGAACTGCCTCTCTCCCGGGAAGCCTCCTCGCTTTTCTCTAGGTTGTCCTCTGTCTAGTGCCTTAATTTATTATGATCAGACAATACAATTTTATGACTTGTGCTTGACTTCACCATATTCCCCGAAATTTATACAGAGTTCTCTTGGGAGGTTTGTCAGCTTCTTTGTGCAACGTTCTTCAGACTAATGTTTGCCTTATTTTTATAAAGTGCAATGCGAAATTTGTGCACTTTTTATAGACTTGATTTGTGTTTCATAACACACACACACACACACACACAAAAGACCTACAAAGATTTATTCTAATAGTGCTTTTCTATCTTTTATTAAATAGAAAAGGCAGTGTAGCAATAATTATGAAATGAATGATAAGTCAACAGAGTCCTTTGTCTCTGGCAGATAAGATAAAACTGCTTCTAAATTGAAATCTTAAAAATAGCTGCTTGGAGGATGCTGTAATGGATCATCAATATTAATTGATGTTCAAAACAAATACCACATGTGCTGCTGTAATTCAAACCCAGCAGTGTACTATACACTCGTGATCAGAGTGATTCAGCAGACGTAAATTCTCTGAGCTCTGTGTCATGTAATTTAATCCCCTTAAGTCTTATTTTTGCACTCTTAGACAGCGTCTCATAATCACAGCAGTCAGACACATGCATCTCTCTTCGTGAAATAAATGTCAGCGGTGCATCTTTCAGATCACATGACATGCGCTGATTTGGCTGTTTGGTCAATATGCCGTCCAAGAGTTTGCAACCACATTGAAAATATGTGATCAAAATGTAATTGGAATCTGGAAATAAGCTATAGGAGATATCAGGAGGAAATATGAAAGAAGAAAAAATATAATTAAAGGAATAGAGTCAAAAAAATGTAAATTCTGACATCTGAACAACCAAACAGTTTGATTACCATTCAAACTCTTCCACTGAACGAGTCAAAAACATCATCTCAAAATGATTTGTGGGTGTTTCAGAGAAGAGAGAACGTTTTAAGATAAGATAAACCTTTATTAGTCCCACAAGTTGGGAAATTTGTTTTGCCACGACAGCAAGAGTACAGTACAGAGTTAAAATTAAGAAACAACAGAATAGAGAAAAAATAAATAAAAATACTAACAGTATAAATGTATACTATACAACCTGAATATACAGGTTTGTAATGACATGAGGATGAATTAATGACTAATCTTTTTTTTTTTTTTTTTTGAGTTAACTATCAATTTAATCTACTGCACTATTTCTAGTTCACTAATTCTTAAATTATTAAACAATGTAGCAAAAAAAACAAACAAACAAAAAAAAAAAAAAGTAAAATTGTATGGTTCTTCTGTAATTCTGTGGTGCTTAGCATCAATATTTTAATAAATACTTAGGTCAGGTGAATTTTAGAACTTCTGTTGTTAATTATGGAACACTGGTTCAGAATAGATATGTTCTGTTGTGAGGATAGGAACATTCTAGAAGTTTCTGGAACATTCTGGTCTCTACACACTTTAAGTTTTGGACAACACACTTTTGGCTACTGTTTATATTAAACTATTGTTAGCTCAGTATTATGTATGTTCCATATAATTTTATGCATAGGTTATAACAGATTAGCTTGTTTTTATTCTTTCTTTCTTTCTTTCTTTTTTTTTCCGTCTCCACCATGTTTTAGTTGTCTTCTTAAGTGCCTGTTTCCATTCATTGCTGATGATCTATCACGTTTACTCCAGCATAATATCAGAGACCAGAACCTGTTGCACATAAGTTCTGAAAAGGTCATCTCTCTAGTAGGCCTTGCATTTCATGGACATGACTGCACCAGAGTCTTTTGGGGGTAGACTGACTTCTGCATGCAACACCATGCCAAAGTAAACACAGAAAGAAAGTAAGACCGAATTCATCCTTTCTGGCCTATACTGCACGAGCCTTAACATGTTAAAGGTATCACTGAAATTTCAATAATTCACTTTTGTCAACAAATTTCTTCCATTTTGAATGTTGTCAACAAATAAATGCAGGGAATGAATTCCTCTCTATGTTTTTGAGATATTATAACAAATCTGTAATAGTGATCGATGTTTGAAGCCCAGCTAGTGAAGCTTTTCCCACTGGTACAAATGTGAGAACACTTGAGTAAAATCCCCCTGGCACAACCCTGGTGTTGATTATAGGTCTGGTTTTCACAGTGTGGCGGTGGTACCGCTACTCAAAAGATGAAACCACACATTATAAATGACCGCAGTTTCAGCTCTGTTTCATTACTCAGTTTTCCCCTCCCTTTTTTCTTCTTCTACGTGTGCATAGAAAATAATCAAATACACACATTTCACAAGAATTTTCGGCCATGCATAAAAACATTGTGGAACCAGCAATAACAGGGTTACATAAACTACCCATATTTCAGCTTTTTGTATGATTTGTGCCATATGGTTGTGCAGTAGCCAAATATAGTAGTCTTGAAATATTAAAAAAAGAAAAAAAAAAAACTAAAAATCTTCCTTATGTTAGTTTTTGGTTTATGGATTGTAATTAAAAATGTACTTTGATGATGTATATTCCATTTATATTCTGATGTCACTGTTATAGCATGTCTATCATAATATTAAGATTTGTTTGTACTGTGTAATAGACTAATGTAAAATTAAATAATTGCAATGGTTATAAAACATTTCCATTTACTTTTACATTCATCACATACCACCATTACAAATATAAACTATACGTACTGTATTATGAATGAAACATCTGCCTTGTAGTTTTAATTATGTCCAATGCAATTTTAAAAAGCTGTACGTTTAACTATAACGGGAAGTTACTGTTAATATGTCTAAGACGTGTGAGGAGAAGTGTGAAAGGTTTAGGCTAAATATTTTCTTAACAAATGAGCAAAACCCAAAAACTGTTACAATTATCCGTTCTTTCCGTCATTACTTTTAATATTTATGTTTCAACTGTTATGAAACCGTTATTCAGCATATAGGCTCGGTTTGTTTAGAAGGAGCTCTCTGTGTTAAGAACAAAAAAGAAAAAGCCTTAGAATTTCTTAGAGATTTGTAAAATGTACATAAAATCCGGGGTGAAACGCATGAGTCTAGCCATAAAGCACAAAACGGTGCTCATTTTCCTAACTTTTACAGAGATATCAGTGTAAAGGCATAAGGGTTTACCCTGAGCAAAACAACATGTGATAATGCATTTTGAAAGGTTGTATACTCCTGTGTGCATATAAAAGGAACTTCATAAAGTCAGACATAAAAAGAAGAATCTCTTTTTGATTCCTATTAAATGACACCATGGCGAACGGCTGTGTCGAACAGCCCTTGAACACTAGAGTTTTATTGATAGGAGAGAGAGAGCATGCCACGATTTATGAGAGGAACTCGCATAAACTATTTGTGTGAAAGTTCCCATTTTATCAGGATGCAACGGTACCATGGGGAGCCATTGGCTTTGAGTTGACGTGGATGGGGAGGGGGTTTGAGTTCTGGTGCGGCTCTTCAGTAACGAGGGGAGGACAGCTGTGATTCTAGATTAAAGATTTTTCATTCCTATTCCGTAGCTGCTCCCAGTGGCACAGTGCGGCTCCTCTACAGGCTCATTGTCCATCGTAAACGTCTATTCTTCTGGGAGACGTTGTGGGACCAGCTGCTGTACGGACAGGAGTGTTGAGGAAAAGAGGGGGAAACAGTGAGGGCGTTTGTTTAAGAGCAGTACTTACTTTTGCATGAGTATGAAAAACAGAAATAGTTTATGACAGGAAACAAATGATTTCCTCTTTATTGTAGTATTTTAAAAGCCTGATTGCTGTTGATTTATGGGAACTTTTGAAATGACAGGTGAAGATGTAAGATGTCGGGTCGCATGTCAATTGATCGTTTTGCAGAAATTCTCGAAACGCAAAGTTGAGACCTGCTCTTTAATTAATCTGCCAATTTCAGGAGATGACATATATGTCTCCTGTTTGACCTTTCATTTTACTATAATATGTGACATATTATCGCTATTTTAATTACCTTTTGATCTATACAGCAAACAGTGAAGCGTTTAATCAATAGAGGCTGTCAGGAGTGAGTCTGCAATGACCACAGCAGTAATGGATGTGAAGATGGCTCTCGTTGTCATCTCATGGATATGATTCTGCGTTGTTTCAGGCTGCTCCGTATGCACAGAATTGTAGGTCTTTGAACTGTTAGGGGGTAAGAGGGGGTAGGTTTGTGCATGGGTCTGTATGGAGGTCCAAGCAGGATATTGATGAATGCAGGCCTTCAGGGTGACCATGTTCCCAGAGGATTCCCAGGATTCACTCACCTGTTGCCTTTTACATGGATTTCATGGGAAAACTCTGGTTGATTAAAGAAAAATATATGTGCATTATTTGATCATTTTCCATTTTTGTTTTAAATCTAACATGAAGAAATGGCTGTAAATTAAGATGAAATTTAATTAATGCATACTCCAGCATTTTATTTCATTTTATCCACGCATTTTAATATTTAATTTAATTTAATTTAGTTTAATTTAATTTAAGTTGAGTTTAGTTGAGTTTAGTTTAGTTTAGTTTTATATTATGGACCGTTGGGTAACAGGGATGTGTTTTTGTTTTGTTTTGTTTAATGTTTTTGTTTTGTTTCATTTTTAGTATTTTTTTTATTGTTTTTTTGTTTTGTTAGTTTAGTTTAGTGTTTTTGTTTTGTTTTGTTTTTGCTTAATTTTTTTTTTCCTTTTTTGTCACAGAATAGGTAACACTTATTAACTATTAGCAATGATTATTCCCTCTATAAATTCGTAATTTGCTGCTTATTAAGAGTTAATGAGTTTAAGCATTGGGTTGGATTAGAGATGAAAAATAATTAATATGTGCTTAATAAGGGGCCAGTTGCATGAAAGGTGAAGACTAGTCTTAAAAGTTAGTCAGCTAATTTTTTCTTTAAGACTTTTTCTTTAAGGTTATAGCTTTATTTAACTGAGTTACATAAAAATGTAGATTAGGCTAAATTGAATCCAAAAAATAAAACCGATTACTCTTGGCTAACTGCTAGTTGGTCAGACTAGCTCTTAAGACACTGTCTTAACATGGAGGCTAAGTTTATCCAACTGGCCCCAGCACTAATAAATGACTAATAATCCAGTAATACCCATGCTAATAAGCAACCAATACAAACAGTATAAAATAGTGTTACCCCATTTTATTTTTTTCCCAATTCATGGTGAACAACAAGAACAAAGAGCGTGAGGTCCTATCTTCTGTAGTAAAGAAGCGGATCACAAATAAAAAGGTTAGTCGGTAGCGCTGGTGTTTCTTAGTTGGGCGGGTGGAGATCGGTGGGCTGGTTTGCGACTGTATGTTTGCGTGGGTGCAGCGAGACATTTTGTCTAATATCTCTGGCTACAGATGTGTAGCTAAAGGGGGAAGAAAGGCATGAGAAGGCGAGTTTAAAGTTTTCCCAGAGCTTTGTTGGAGGCAACAACAGAAAGAAGCTCAGTCTAGACATGCAATTGTACACAAGAAAAAAGAAGCAAGAAATTACTGGATTATGCATGCAGGAAAGAGTAAGCTCTGTGCTACTTTGTTGGGCTTAGCGTGTATGTCAATGTCAATGGCGCTTGAAAGATCCCCCTGAAGTGAGGCTGATAGTTAAAGATTTACGTCATACTGTTGACCGTAAATACCCACATTCCTCTGAGAGGTAGATTGACAAGGTGTGGCAGTCTGGTGCTTCCTGTGTAAATAAGGAACAGGTAAAAGAAAGACACTGCACACATTCACCATGTGAGTGTAGCTTTGTTTAAGGAGGCCACCTCAGAGATGCTTAATAAAGTTCAGGAAGTGACATGCTAAAAATCATTCCTTGTTCCAGCCTGTCATAATTAGATTTGGAATATTCATGTTGTGATTGTAATTCCTCACGGCTGCTGCTCTAAACGATTTGCAGTACATTTCAAACTGAATGAAACTGTGTTCTCTCTCTCACACAATGCTATTTTTAATCTTTTATGTGTCTGTTGGTGTATTATTTTATTTACCAATAGATGATGCAGCTACAGAGAGTTTGACCTTTAAACCAAGCTGGTATCTCAATTGATTAAAGTGTCAGCTTAATTAAGATTCTCTGTTTTTTTTTTTTTTTTTTTTTTTTTGATGTTCTTCTCGCCCAAAGTAAAGCATCACAAAGCCTGAGGGCAAGCAGCCACACGTCTGTCTGACGGAGCCATTTAGTTTGTGTGGAAGCAGATACTCGGTCAGTCGCTGTCTCTGTAGAGCTGTTCTCTTCACTGATGCTCACAGTAAATTATATGTTTAGCGACCCATTCGCAATAAATGTCTGTGTTTTTATTTTACACTGTAAAACCTTGTCAGGTTGTTTTTACTGTTGTGTTCAGTATGAAATTCAGAACATGAGGTTTATAAATGTTTAATGTGCTCTAGAGAACTTATGTTGATGAAAAGTCAAAGAAGAGGGAATAAACTATGTCTAAACCAGTCGAAAAAATTACTGATATTAAAATTGTGGGACAACTAGTGGACATTTATTATATTTAGATTTTTTTTTTATTAAATTCACTAACTTTTAAAAGTTTGTGGTCTTTAAGATTTCCTTTTTAGAAGAAATGTACACTTTAAGTTAGCAATTTTTCTCATAAAAAAAAAATAAAAACATCAAACTATGTATTCACAAGGAATAATAATAAAAAAAAAAGCATCTTATTTTTAAGAAATGCTTCTTAAGCATCAAATCATTAGAATGATTTCTGAAGCATCATGTGACACTGAAGACTGGAATAATAAAAAGCTGTAAATTAGCTTTGTCATCACAGGAATAAATTATATTTTAATATATACAGTATTAAAATAGAAAAAAGTTATCTTAAATTGTAATAATTATTCACTGTTCAAAAATTTTCATTGCACCCCACTACATATTCTGTTAATCAAAAAAGTATTTAATTAAGTGGTAAATTCCCTAATTTTGTCCCTGTCTTTTTTTTCTATCACTCGCTTTCTCCTCCTCAAATCTAAAGCAGCCTGACCAGAAGCAGTTTGTTGTTTCAGCCTGGGCCTGATTTACTAAGGCAACAATCAGCATGCATGCAACATTTTTAAACTCTCTTAACCTTAAGAACATAAGTGCAGTTTACCCAGGCTCTTGTCACACATTTCAGAAGGTCAGGCAGAAGGCAATGTTTTTAAAGGCACATTAAATATTAGTTTACCCTGACCAGTTATTTCTGTGACTTTATCAAGCACAGATGGCTCCCGTTGAAACCATGGATAGACAAAGAGGAAAAAGGAAGAAGACACAAAATTTATCACGCTATCAAATGAAAGTCAGGGCAGTTGCCATCAAAAAGACATGTCAGAGATAACAGAAAAAAAAATGAGCGAGCGAGAGAGAGAAGGAGAAATGGAGAGAGGAAAAACACAGTAGCGGCCTGCTCTCAATCCTAAATCTGCTACAATATGACATTATTCGTTGTTACGAATACATTTTTATTGACGCCATTAAGGTAACTGAACAGTGCAATTTAAACATATAATACAAATATATGCATATATTAATAAAAATGCTGAATATTTACATTAAACACGTACAATGAAAGTGCAAAACATCAATAAACAGAACAAATAAATGAAAAATGTTAATTATACCCTTTCATTCAAAGGTTTGGGGTAATGTATTTATAAAGAAAATACTTTTATTAATCAAAGATGCATTAAGTTGATTAAAAGGGTTCTATTAATTTGATGTAAAAAAATGTGGATTTCAAATAAATACTGTGATGTTTGAATGAAGAAAGAAATCTTTAAATAAAAAAATGATCATGGAATATTAATCAACACTGTTTTCAACACCGCTAATAACATTAAATATTGCTTTAGCACCAAATCATCATATTCAAATTATTCTGAAGGATCATGTGACACTTTAACACTTTAATAATATTAAAATACTTATTTTAATAATTATTAACAATTTTACTGTTTATATTTATTGTATGGCTGTGTATATATTATAAATAAATATGCAATTTATATTTAAATGATAGATTTTCTTTACCTGTAGAAGAAATGAATTATTTCAGTACGTATTCTCTCAATTTATTCCTATTCTCTTAATTTAAGAATGTTTAAACATTGCATTTATTCATTGGTTTGTTACAAATATCCCACTGATTAGATTTACACGTATGAAACGCGTTCAGCTTTGAGATATTTAAAAGACAGATCTCTTCAAAAGACTACAAGGAAGAAAGCTGTCTACGACCTTGTGATAAATCACCACACAATGCTCCAGCGTGCTGAAGATTGTGTCTGCCTCAACAGATGCTTATAATTGGCCACCCATTATTGAGAGGCTCAAGTTCAAACCTCCTGTGAAGTCCTCTAGCCACATTTGTCTCAAAGCACAGACAGAGTCTGGTTTCTAGAATCTACAAGCTTTCTGCAAGGTGTGGTCAAGACTAGACAAACCGTGCACCATTTATCAGTGGGTAGTCGGCAGCTGCATTGAAAAGCGTATCGTTCCAGGCCCGCTCCGGGGTCTTTGTCAGGCATGTGCTGGTGGGATGAAGTGGCTACCAAGGCCCAGTGACTTCCCAGTCCACATCAAAGAGGAAACACATCTGGTCTTGGGCAGGTGGGGCTGCGAGGGGGAAAGGGAGGAGAGGTTTAAACAGGGTACACAATTACCAGCGCAGCAGGATGGATGAGACTGCAGGAAGGAGAAACATTGTGACGCTTCCTGGAGTGTGTTGAAAAATTAGTGGGGTGCATAAATCACTTAATGTCATGGAGGGCTTTCACTTTTCTTGTGTTTGAAAAAATAAAGATACTTTAGGCCAAAAATGTTAAGCTGAGATTTTTAGTTTGATTAGTGCCTGTGAAACTTGACATGCTGATGTTTTGTTGTTGGGTCATTCTGTGACATCATAACACATTTTTGCCCAAGTGTTTTTGTACAACATCGAATGTTTGTCACTTGAGGGAGATTGAGAGATGGAACATTTCTCTGTATGTGCGTTGTGTGTGTGTGTGTGTGTGTTTGACCTCTGTCACTCTGACTGAGCAGTAGAGCTGGAGATTGCTAGCAGCATTAAGGTTAGAGGTCATCCCTCTGTGGGAATTCTCTCCTTAAAAGGTTATCTGGGCCTCAATTGGGCCCTCTGATGTGATCTCGCTCTGTAATTGTGTATGATTGAAATAATATATGAAATCAAACACAGGCTGCGCCAGCGCTTTTCCCACCCTTCTCTTTTTGATAAGAAAAACAAACTTGCACGGTGTCACACACCGTTACATTTACACAGGTAAAACAACAAAATAAAGGGACAGAAGTGGATATATGTTTTTCGTATTGAATAAGCTAAAATTAGCTAATAGAACTATAGTAGATAATAGGAAAAAAATCATGTACTGTCTTTATTTTATTTTTATTTCATTTTATTATCATTATTATTTGTTTTGGTTTTTCGTTTGGTGCCCCGGGCAAGATAAGATGTGACCCAAATTGTTTTTTTTTTTTGTTTTTGTTTTTGTTGTGTTTTTGTTGTGGTTTTGTTTTGTTTTTTTCTATTTTGTTTTGTGTTTTTAGTTTCGTTTTGTCTTGCCTGGCTAAAAAACAAGAACAGCAACAAAACAAAAAAACCCACTAAAACTAAAATAACTCCTTTTGTGTTTCATAGAGGGAAAAGACTTAATTTACATTTTTTTCCCAGCCATGCAATGACACAAAAACCAAAAGCAATACCCGATTTCTCTTTAGGTCTATACAGAAATCTGATCTGAAAGTCTGATCTGAAACGTAAATATCTCCTTCATTCCTAGCCAAGCATGTTAAAATCCCTAATTCGTGTACACACTCTCAAATCCCTTGTGTTTAAAACAAAAGAGCGGTCATTTCTTGTATCTCTATGTCTCTCTCTCTCTCTCTCTTTCTCTCCTGTTCTCTGTTTGTTGGTGATTACCGATAAGGCATATAGCACCCGTGGCGAATGATAAGCACGTTTATATCGCCCTTCTTTTCCGCAGTGTTGGACTAGAGCTCGTCTAAATCCGGTGGAAGCTTAATGTTTATCCGACGTGAAAATAATTACTCAAAAGTGTTTCTCTTAATCCAAATAATGAGGGGCCCAGAGTGGGGCTCAGTGTCATTGTAAATCAGGACAGGGCAATTGACTCCTCGCTCCTTGTAAGTTTCAGGTGAGGATGGGGGCGGATAAAGGTTAGCTTAGGCCTAATCCAGCAACGCTGCAGCCCTTAATCTGTTATGATACAAGGATGATCACTTAAAAAGGGAGGGCTGCAGGAGAAGGCAGTTTGACTGGGACCAGTCTTAAACTACTTAGTGGCCCGCTGTCTCTGCAGTTGCCAGAAAAGCTCTTTGTGTGTGGAAGACGGCGGAGAGAAATGGATGAAAACATCTCAATATCAGTACACTGCACGCTAATTGTTTAAGGAGCTGCGAGAGAGATCGAGAGAGACGCACAGTACTTATTTTGTGGTGTCTGGGCAAAGCTGCATGGAAACCTGCTGTCAGTCGGCAATCCCAAGATCATGTGCCTATACAGTGGCCATGGGGCTGTGATTTCAACGGGGCGCATGGGGAAGGATCATGTATTGTAGAGTGCTGAGTGCCATTACGGTCCACACGGAAAACAGCTCAACTTGTTAGAGAGTGAGAGAGACAGAGCGAGAAAGAGTTAGAGCGAGGGTGAGAGAGAGATCGGAGATTCAATATCCTATCCCAGGGCTCCAGTGTCATTGCAGGGGGATTAGGCTGGAGAAATCTGCATGGCTTTGCTCTGAGAGCTCAGGGATGGAGCGGTGTTGGCTGGCCTCCAGCGTGACGGCCATCTTTCCAAGGTCTCAAAAAGAGACGGTTCTGAGCTCTTTGTTAGCTTGCTGTCATCTGACTGATTCACACTAGACTTTAAGCTGCTTTTGCGATCATGCCTTTTATATTGAAACATGCCGTGATGATGCTACAGTCATCTTTACTTAATATGTGCCCTTGAACCCTTCCTCAGTATGAGCTCTTTCTCCGGTTTGGATGATGATTTTAATGCATCATTGACATGGTTGGGCTTTGTCTGCTTTTTTAACACTTTCTGCTCTAAAATAAGCTTTTTTACTCAAAAAGTAAAAGCCAGCCATCTCTTGACCAGATAACGGACCCTTTTCAAAGACTGCAATGACACATTTATAAAGTTAATAACACTGTAAATATAGCGATAACCTTTTTTTAATATTTTAATTACAACATCTATATAGATATACCATAATCATAACTTATCATAAAATCATTGTCATAATTTTATGATAAAAAAATAATTGTAAAAAAAAAAAAAAAACACTGTAAAAACCTTTTAATTGGTTAATGGTGAGTTTGCTGTGGTAAAAATCTATTCAAAAAAGTCATCTTATAATTTACAGTAGAAATCTATGTATTTTTTTTCTCATCAGTTATTTATTTTAGGGCTTTATGTAACATCTTTTGTTGTTAAATTAATGTTTAGTGTCCCTGTGTTACCATGATGACATCTTGTGTTCTTGTTTATGACACTGTACACTTTTATTTATTCTTTTTACCGCAGCTTGTGGAAAAGCTACTTAGTGTATTGTAAAAACACAAATAAGA
>JAUMHP010000065.1:11875108-11890676 GCA_032361065.1 Enteromius trimaculatus
TCTATCTATCTATCTATCTATCTATCTATCTATCTATCTATCTATCTATCTATCTATCTATCTATCTATCTATAACAATCATTAGAACTATTATTTATATTCGCCACTATATGATTCTTTTAACGCGTGAGGTAATAATCCAACAATGTAATGCAAAAGTGCAATGCAGGTCACATTTTAAACCTACAGGACTATTTATTTTTAAAGTATATTTTATGTATTTTGTTCTGGCATCATTATGATGTTAATAGAATGGAAACCAGTTCTGACCCTTCCGATAACCAGAAAAAGATCAGATGAAGAGTGTCAATAGTTTTTTCTGCTGTGGTATCATTAAGTGCTAGTGGGATCTGTATCAGAAACTAATAAAGGCCATTCCACAAGAGCACAACAAGCATTCTCAATGACTGATGGCCCATTGATTGCCTGCACAGTTTCTCCCTGATGGTCACTTGTTCAAGAGTTGTCTTTTCATCTCTCTTTTCCTCTGAGAGGGTGAGGATAAGGAGGGGAGGGGGGAGTCAGTAAAAGAGACGGTGAAGGGAAACAGACATACATGAATTTACACGCTTTAGTTGTGCAAGTGACTGGCCTCCGAAATTGATTGTGACTTTTCACCCTCTCTTTATCCCGTTGCTCGCTCACTCATTTAAATTCCTTGTTTGGCCCCAGATGATTCAGTGGCTGATTAATAAGCCTCTGCTGCACCGCACCAGCTTTATTTCTCCAGCCTTTGATATGCAGGCATGTCCAAAAGAGCCTAGATTTCAAAGATGTGCCCACTGTCGGCATATATATTCACCCTGATGCACTGCGCTGGCATCCTGGGCCAAAATTAAGCTCCTTTATGTACACAGTAACCCACTAATTGGACTGTCCTTGAAATTCTGCCATATTGATTGGTATCCACACAGTCAACTGTACATCTGCTTACCTTCTTAGACAGTCTTATTCTTGCTAGAAGTATTCCCGTTGCCATTGTTGTGTTCACACCAATTTTTTTTCTCTTCATTAATGCAATAATATGCACATTTAAAAAATTAAAGTGTAAAAAAAAAAATAGTGTGATTGTATCATTTGCCTGTTGACTCAGTCATGTTAAATGTTGCTGTTAATGTTATTAATAATTATAATAATAATATATTTATTTATTTATTTTTTTACTTATAATCTGTTTATATTATATTATGGATTCTCATCACTGTTAATTTTTTTTTTTTTTTTTTGAAATTACAGTATTACTGGCAGCTGGTTGCTAGTAACTTACTGTAGATTTAAATTTATGATATTTACTGGCAACACTTTGTTCAAAGATAAATGAACATTAATCATTAACAAGTATTTTTATCTTGACAGGATACATTTTATAAAATAACAACCTCATGCAAAGCATTTCTGGGAACCAATATCAGGGGGAAAAAAACGTTGATGAGGATTTCTGGTTCCCAGAATGCTTTGTATGAGGTTGTTTTTAATAGTTTTATTCTGTAAAGATATAAGACGTATGTTTAATTTATATTAATTTATATTTGAACAAACTGTTGCCAATAAATTTGATAAATATAAATCTTTAGTAAGGTACTTGCATGCAACCAGCTGCATAACTACAGCATTTTTTTTTTACAGTGGTGACAAAACCAACCTTGCATTTGAATAATAAATAATAATAATAATAATAAAATAAAAAAAATCCCAATTATTATTATATTTCCTGTTATAATAACAAATCTGGTTATCCTAATGCATAGTTATTTTGTTTCATAAACACAATCTTGTCAATTTTATTATCTTTCCATTTCCATTCAGTCTCTTAATGGACCTAATTTTTTCCTTACACCGCAGCTGACCCTTGTGTTCTGTCGCACAAGCAGTCATTACAGTAATTAGTGTGTAGACAATGTGTAACCCTGGTATCTCTCACTTCATTAACAGAATGACATGTGTTTGTCAGTCTCTATTATTCAGCCAGCCTTGTTCAAGAGTGATGGGTCACTTCCTAACTAGTGCGTCCAATAACTAGGGGCTGTTCAGCCATAAGTGTAATGTTGTCTTCACTAACTGGCCCATTGATCTCGTGAGATGAGCCATTAAACATTAACGGGCTGGCGCTGGGCTGTTCTCACACAGTCAGCCGATTAATAGAGCTGTAATGAAGGAGGACAGGACCCTTAGAACGTACTGATTGATGGCCGAAGACAGAAAGAGAGAGAGAGAGAGACAGCACCTGTTTGGTACTGAAGGATACAGAGGGACACTGGCACCCTGCTGAGAGGCACTGAGTGATCTATACTAGAATATGTGCTCGTGCTCCGGCAGCCGCTAACACGCTGGGCTCCCACAGAGACTGTGTAAATACACGGGCCGTGAAATAGATATTATAGGTAAACTGACTGCTCATTCATCCAATCAGCCAACCGCTCAGAGCTACAAATTCTCATAATCTACAGAGCCGTGAAAACACTGTTTTCTCATAAATATAGATGTCTTATTAACCTAATAAATATATACATGCAATTCAACTTTTACTATGTAAATACATATATTTTCTGCCTTTCTTTTTAAAGGCATGCTTTTGTGTACTGGAGGGCATGTCTGAACACATGCACGGCACTGTGTGTGTTCCCACTTTAGGGAAGTACCTACACTTGTGTGCTGTGTGGTTTGTTAGCTACTGACATTACTCTTTCTCATTTTGTTTTCCCTTTATTTTCTGTTGCTAACGATCAAATACTCCATTAACTTGTCTAACTTAAGCTAGATATTAAGCAAGCAAACTAGCTATTTTCCCTGACAAAGAAATAGATTTCTTCATGTGTCTTTGTGTCTACAGTTGACGGTTAGTGTTTTGAATTAAGTTTAAATAAATGATATATGCTGTATTCTGATGGAACTTGCATGCATGCATCCATTAATTGTGACTTTGTGTCTCGCTTTGTTTTTTTGACCTTATAAACCTTCTGTTGATCATTTATAAACTCTATAACTATATAAACGTACATATAAGAAAATCGTTGAAGTTGAAATAGTTGGAAAAAAATGTATATGTATATTTAAAATATGAAATTACAAAATAGCAATATGCATCTGTTTGATGTTTCGTTTATATATGTATTTAAACAATTTTTATTGTTATAAATTCTTATTATTTATATATATGCATGCACACGTACACACACATAATAATAATTATTTTAGGGAAGCAGTATCAATAGATCTAAGATATTAAAATGTATATTTGTGTGCATAGCAGTCAAATAAATGCAATTTGTTTATATATAGGCTATATACACAGTACTCATGGTGCATATCATTCAAATTACCTCATTTGCAAATAATCACTAGCAATTATTATTATTCACACCATGTCTGAAACACTAATTTTAATGTTCTCTTTTTTTCCTAAATAATACAAGCAACGTCATTTTAATAGAGGTCAAGAGGAGTTAAAGAGTTCATTTTCAAAACAATAAAAAAGTAATTTCATGACGTTTAATACTCATAGCATTTAATTGCAATTATATAGCAAAAAATAAAATCAAGCATCTATTTAATGTCTTGTGATATTCCCTTCGGGTTAGTTTCACCTCGACTTTCTCTTTCCTCAGCTTGCTCTTTTTAACAGACCCTGACAGCTCTCAAGTGCCTGCGTTTTTACCCTTTTATCAAAAACAAGCCTCCTGGTCCTCTGGTATTCCAAACACTACACTCAAACCAGATGTCCTTTTTTTTTCGCCGGTGGCACAACTTTCAAGATGACAGCATGCCCCGAGAGAGCAGGGCAAAATCCATGGCCTGCTGAATTTGTGACTAATGGGCGTTTTGATGTGACAGCAGCCGGCGTCTAGGGAAATTGAAGCGAGCAGCGTGTCGATACCTTTTGTGTCTCTCAGCGGTGGGTTATTGTTGACGGACCTTGGGGACAGGCCGTGGCCGTTTACATTCGCAGACGGTATGTGGTCAGCAACAACTTTTCTCTCGCTCCGTGTCTCTCTCCCTTTTTATTGTCACTATTGATCTGGTGCTGCCTCGCCACGGTGTGGCTAATTTGCTTGTTAACATAAATTTGTCAGCAGCGAGGGGAAAGGGTTTCCATCACAACTGCCTGCAATGAAGCCTCAACGACCCCCCTAGCTTCCCTTACCCCCCCCTCCTGGCCCAATCTCTCGCTCTCGACTCCCTTCCATCTTTGCTTTCCCCTCCCTTTTCCTCTTTGGGTTTTTCTGGTTCTTTCTCTCTGCCCTCCGGTCCAATGCAGTGGGCCGATTTATTAAACAGCTGGTTGTTAAGCTGTCATTTAATCAATACAGTTTCCCGCACCTCTTGCTCCTCAGAATTAAATGCGAGTTAAACACAAACCAGGCATAATGACCTTTTTATGGGGCCCTCTCAGCCAATGAAATTAGCACGAAGGATCAGATATTTATACCTATAAGCCTGTGTAAGTCATTAACTTCAGACAATATCATTTTAAACGACAACACATGTCTCGCTCCCCTCCGCACGCTCTATGTCATTCTCCGGTTTGTCACGGCGCAAGAGGAATTTTGAAGCCTCATAACGAACTGCAGACCTCAGGGAATAAATCAACATATTGAGAAAAAGAAACGGGAAACTGAGGGAAGGGTAAAAAGAGCAAAGATCATTAATTCCTCCACCCAATCTCACCAGCCTGTCCAACTTCTAAAAGCTCCAGATGATGCAAAAAAGTTCGGAAAGTTCTGAGCCATCTGCTGAGATGTTCTGCTTTGTGGATGGTTTGTAAATAGTTTAGTTGTTCCTTGTTTTGCAGCAAGAGCCCTGACAGCCAAGGAACTAACTTCATCCTTTTAAAAAGATTTATGCATTTAAATGACATCCAAAATTTAATCCATTTGGATCACACAATTTTAATATTAACTAATAACAGTTACACTTTATTATAAGGTGCAATCGTGAATTTAAGCACTAAGTTATATTAATTAACTACATGTATTTACTATCTGGTTACAGATAAGATTAGAGGTTGGCTTAGGGTTAGGGTTGTCATGCATGATTAAGTGTTGTTGTGATACTAAGTACATGTAACAGACACCTTAATAAATAAAATAAAATATTACCTAATAAACTTAATTTCACTTACGGTCAGTTATGCATAAATGAAAAAAAAGTAGTATTTATGAGCTAAAAAAATAAATAATTGCATAGTTTATTAACTATTTGCTTCAAATATTTTTATTTAAATATCCATATTTTCAAAATGTGTTATTCCAACAAAATAGACAATGTTAATCAGTTCATTATGAATAACATCTATACAGTTAAAAAGTATGAACATGGTTAAACTATGGCTGTGGAACAAGCATAAGTCAAACAACTGTATATGAATTTGAAACAAATTGTATTTATTGATTATATAAACCTGGTTTTAGTGTTTTTAAAACACAATCATTTTATGTGTACTATTACAGAAATCATACCTGTTTCTTTCCTGCATCATATTATGTTTATTAGTCTTTTAATACTAATTAATACTAATACTATTTAATCCAAATAGATGGGAATTGTACATGCAATTCAAATACACACACACATATATATATATATATATATATATATGGTTAATGAAACTAAGGTAAAATCTAAAAAAAATTGTTTGCACATTGTGATCTTAATAGTAAAGATAAACACATGCAATACAATATTTTGCGCAAATGTGAGAACACCATAATTCCCAATCATACAACATAATGAGATATTACACTAAGGTTTTATTCATACAAAGGCTTAGAGCACAAATTCTCTTTCTTCACAGAAATTCATGAATATTTATCAAACAATCTATAACTTCATAATGTGACCCAAGCATATCAGTCGGATTGTTAGACTCTGTTTTTAAAGCAACACTAATATTTGCCTTCGGTACATGATAATATGTCACAGGAGTTTTCGCTGTCTGTGTGGTGGGAGACAGTGGTAAGCTTTTTTGACATGACATATTGTCTGTGTTTTCCTCAGCGCGGCTCACAGTGGGAGACGCGACCATTAAGCTGCGGCGGTGGTGTAAAATTTCCCAGAATGCAATGGTTTGAGAAAGGGAGCGCTACCTCCCAGGTCTGGTGGTGACAGGCTGGGATGACATCACCAACAACTGCAATAAGATGCCATCGTGACATAAATAATATTTTTGTTGACGTTCGAAATAAATCAGATCAGAAGGCCTGTAACTCACTGCTAAGCTGAGATATCATCACAGTCTCAGACGATCCGGTCCTCCCACTGACCCTCGACAGACCTGACACGACAACTGCCACCCATGAGTCAACACGGACTGCTAGCAAAGATATACAGCAAAAACACTACAAGTCAAAATCATAATCAATACGTTCATTTGCATCAATAATTTTGTTGCCTAAGTAAAGGCTTTTATAGTTTTTAGATTTATTTATTTATTTATTGTTTTACTACTCTTTAAATATATTATCTGCTAAGAATTCTGCTGAAAATAGTATCCTGGTTTGCACAAAATATCAAGCAGCACAAAAATATTTTTTTATCTTTATAAAAGTCAGTTACACTTTATTTTAAGGTGACTTTGTAGCGGTATAATTATATATAATTATAAATAATAGGTTACACTTTATTTTAAGGTGTCTTTATTAAAATGTAATTATACATTTACAGTACATACTGGGTAATATTTATTAACTACATGTACCTGCAGTACTATATGGTTAGGGTTAGTATTAGTGCTTGGCTTAGGGTTACTTGCATGTAATTATGCATAATTTAACGGTATTATAGTAGTACATACATGTAACAAGGGTAACCTAAAATAATGTGTTTCCTAAAAGTCTTTAATTTCACAAAACATAATTGATAAATGTTTCTTGAGCACCAAATCAGTATATTAGAATGATCTGAAGGATAATTTAACTCTGAAGGCTGGAGTAATAATAACGAAAATACAGCTTTACCATCACAGGAATAAATTACATTTAATAATAATAATGATGATGGTAATAATAATTTTTATTTACAACACAATGTATATAATAATATTTTACAATATTATTGTTTTGCCTTTATTTTGAGGTAACACGCACGTTTTTTTTGATTTACAATTAAATTTGGTCTTTTTATAGCATAGAACTAATTGGTAGGAATAGATCTTTGCTTGACCAGTTTGCTCTGCCCCGAGGAAAGTGGACGTCCTGACCCCAAACCGACCCTAACCTTACCACGACCTCAGCGTTCATTTGACCTCTGACCCAAAACTTAACCTTAACACTCACAGGAACCCTGACTTTCACCTTTAACCAGGCACACCGCTCTCCACACAGACCTGAACTCCCCAATGCATCTCAACTCTGTTTATCCCTCTTTTTCATGTTTTTCCACATCCTACTCACACACTTATAAGCTGTTAAGATACGCAAATACGGATACAGAGGAGGAACTACAGACTGACAGCTCTATCATTTAATCCAGATAATCTGTTTTATTTCAGTGTCTTACACATCAGAGTATGACTCTTTAAAATCTCTAAGTACCTTTTGCTTTGCGCGGCTTGTATGATGTCTTTGTTGGTAATTCGTGTCACACACGATGCAGTGCACGCTACATAGCCAATTAATGCTCTGCGTTTAGCCGTCCAGAGAGCATTTATCTACTGCATCCTAGTTATTGCACTTCAGTTATAATTAAATTTGTTGCTTCTTATGTTGCTTGTGGTCAAGTAACTAGAACAGCATGTACTGAAAGGGTCACACTACATTATATTGCAGTGTTTGTATTAAAATTAAATTGGTACTTCACATAAACAACATGGCACTCAATGTTTTTATTTTCTAATTCAGATTATAAATGCAAATATTTTTTTTTGTTGTTAGAGTTAGCGAGGTGCATGTATGGTTGTATGCATGCTATGTATATGTTTATTTATTTAGCTTTTTACTTAAAAAAAAAAAAAAAAAAGATATTTTCTCTATATATTTAACACACATTACTTTTCTATTTTTTCAATTTATTGTCAACTAACCAATTCAATATACATGCTGCATGATGTCTTTACATTGGGGATTATTTATTTAAAACTAGCAGTTATGTAACACAATTAGTAACTTTAGTTTGAAGCAATGCTGAAATGCTGTTATTTTTAAAAGAAACATTACAGAGTGTCAGTTAATTTTATTTACAAGTTGGAAAAAATATAGGGTTAGGTTTTATAATGCAAATGTAAAGTTTATTTATTTATTTTTAAAACAAACAGTTAATGATTTCACATTTTATAATAATGTTTAAATTTGCTGTACAATTCTTAACAAATGATAATCATAAAAAATTATAATATAAATAAAACATGATCCCCAGTAAGATCAAAGAAAAAAAAAAAAGATTAAATTGAAAATAAATATAAAAATTAAAGTAACAAGTAATGTTATTATTATTTTTAATTAAGTTAATTATTATTTATACTCTAACAGAAACACTATAATATAATTACCAGTAGATAAATGAAATATTTAATAAAAATTTTATTAAACCTTGCTTTAAAAAGAAAAAAAAAAAAAAACATATAAAAGTATTACTTATAATAGTAGTTAGTTATTATTTACACTTTAACAGAAACACTATAATCTAATCACCAATAAGGTAAATAAAATATTTAATAAAAATCAAATTAAACCTTGCTTTTAAAACAACAACAACAACAAAACTATTTATAATAGTAGTTATTTTTTACACTGTAACAAGAACACCATAATCTAATCACCAAATCACCAAATGCTGAACTAGCATTTAAGACACACTGGCATCAACTTCACAACTTCATCTTTTAATCCCACAAATGTGTCACAAATTTTTCCCACGTTTTTGTCAAATCATTAAAAGATTAGCATTTATGATGAGTGTAAATATTTTCAGTTATTGCTTATAACATTGCAGGCATGGTAAACCTTTGATATGCCAGCGCCAGCATCGGTCAGCGGAGTACAAAAACAAGTTTACTGTCCTCACACACGTACGCTTTGCTCTTTCCTCAGGATTTCTCAAGGCTCCCAGGCGGAGGGGGCTCTCATCCCGTCTCCCTGCGGCGGAGGGCTTAATCTGCCGTGCCACTTTAACCCTCCGCCTCCAGCCACAGAGCAGACCCGCTCCAACGGGTGGTCGTCCAGTCGGCCCCCCAACACCTCCTCAAAAAAAAAAAGAACTCACGGGGGAGAAAAGTTGGAAAACTAAACACTGTCGCATTAGATAGACATCCTGCAAAATCCTCGTCTCCAATCCAGATGCTCATATCTCTTTTGACAGTCATTGGGCGGCAAAGTTCGGGCTTTAAAGCAAGTGGCTTTTGGTCTCTGTTTTCAACTTTCAGTGTAATGAAAGGCAAACATTGCAAAATTCCCGCGTTATTAAATAAAACATGTCGGTGGCCTGGGGCCAAGCATTGTCACGCTACGAACAAATGTCTTATGATAATATGTTCCATAACTATTGGCCCTGATCTAGAATGAGCATGTTTGATGTATAGACTCATTATTAGCTGCAAGATATATGTGCTTGCTTAGATGAGAGGAAAATTTATTTTCTGCTCAATCCAATCTTACTCCTCTAGTGTAACTGAATGATAGTGTTTGAAAAGTGTGAGAGGATCAGAAGAAAGTAGAATGCTATATATATAGCCTCTAGAACATCTCAAGGTGAACTGAAATAATTCTTGCCATCATTTTCATAGATATACTTCTTGGAAGAGTAAAATTTTCACTATGTAGGTGGAAATAAAATTAAGCAAGCTCACATTTAAATTAACTCCAAACATTGAGCTATGAATGTTGAACACAGTCCGGCCTTTACTTAAAGATTAAGTACAGAAATTGAAATATGCAAAATGGAATTAGACCACAATTTATCTATGCTGAGTAAATAATTCATGAATGGATTCTCACACCGCTTTCAGAACCGACTAAACTTGAATCGACCTTCAGTCTGATACACAAGTCATTCACTTTTGTTTTAATCACACAAATTCCTACGTGTAGCTTTAACTGACATAATACTATACACTAACAATTCATAATATCATTAAAAATGGCAAGTGTGTAATGTTAATAGTGAAAACACAGCATCTTTATGAGCAGTGTATATGTTAAATGGTATTTAATTTCATATTATATAATATTATTAAATAAATAAAAAAACTATAATAATATACCTGGTGGCAAGATCAAATTAAAAACAGAAATAAATTTAACAAATAAATTAGTTAATAGTATTACATAACTTAGCAATATACCTACAGGAAGAAAACATAGTAACACAACATCCTTAAATACTTAAATTTATATGAACAAAGACTATAAATATATATGAATGCGAGCAAAAAGACGAAAAGGAAGAAATGGTTGGAGACAAATTCCAATGGCAGCTCAAAAAAAGTCACAGCCTTCCTCGCTTGCTCTATCCCCCAACACCTTTCTGAAGGATTTATGTAGAATATGAGGGGATTGGAGCTACACCTGGCTTGACAGACACAGCGCTACTTTATTAAAGCTAGTACTGCACAGACTGCTGCTGTATTAAAATTGAAATAGAAGCAGGGGAGAGTTATTTGAGTCCAGAGACTGAGACCAAATCCCGGCTGGTCAAAGCACCAAGAGTTGCCCCTCAGCCCACACAATCCAGGTTTACCTAAACTCATAGGCACACACACATATATAAGTACAAACAAACGAAAGTTCCTATTCATATTTAGATAATATCATCACATTGGGCTGGAGGTTTATTTATATATTATTTTTTTTTCTCGATATTGATTTTAAATTGCACATTAGACTTACTCTTCGGGTTGGTAGCACTTTTTTTTTTCTCTCGCAAGGCCTGGTCCCTATCGGCTCAGCGCAGGCCCTTCTGAGGGAATGTGTATGGATTTTTCTCTTCAGGAGGCTTGTTTTCTGTGATGAGGGAGTCATGCCAATAAGTGCTCCATTACATACGTAATCAGGGAGTGGCAAGAGAATTAGTCACCGCTGACCTCTCAGCCTCTCTCACACACACCTGACAGGAATATAAATGCTAACAAACATTCATTCTGACATACACACATATTTGGACAGAAATAAAGGCTTTTGCATTTGTACTTTTTTAAAAACAAAATGGCTTAATACATCTTGTAAATGACACATAGAAAGGAAAGATTGTAGGAACGAATGCACGGTGGAAAGTTTTAGTACAACAGGTATTACAGCAAGTCCTGCAATAGGACTATAAACTTAGTCGGAATACTAAATTTGGCATTACACTATATTCTCTTCTTGGTCCTCTTTGGTTTTTGCAGCTACAGTTGGATCTGAAAGTGTGAGGCCACAAGTAAAAATCTTTTGGTGTAATATTTTTATTTGTTTATAAAATTACGGCTATATATTACATATATTGAATATACTGAAGTCTCTCTTTCTGTTTAACGACAGCAGTACTTGAGCATTTGCACAAAACCTGAGTATCGTGTTCTTTAGCATGCTTTGAAAGTGATTCAAACTGCATAATTTTGCACGATGAATGTTATATTGCTTATTTGACCCAGAAATAGTGCAGAATATTCAGTAAATAGGTTTAAACCAGTTTAAGTTTAAATTAGATTCAGCATCAGATTAGATTTTAAATATGAGCTTTGTTGAGCCCCACTGCAAAAATGATTTTCAGAAGATTACTGGATTATGTTTTACACTAAAAAATCAATTAGGTCTTTATCCTTCAACATTTAACTCAATGTGCTACTTGCAGTTTATTTGTAATTATTTGTGAAAATCTCTAGCAATTTCTAAATGAAAATAGTTGCTACTGTACATGTTTTAAAAAAAAAACTAAAAAAAAAACCTGGATATGTGGAAGTAATATTTGTAAACAGTTCACACTCAGAAAACCTAACACATTCAATCTCAGTCATACCTAATCGATTTGAAATGGTTTTTAAAGTGGCTTATTGTGTTCCGCGTGATCGCTTTCCCTGTGTGGAGGAAATAACAATATGGTTCTGATTACATCTTTCTCCATTAGTTTTACACAGAGGGTGATTATTCTGTAGAGTAAGATGGATTCATATGTCCACCCGTCTCAGTGCTTCAGATGAAAAGCCTATGCGTGTACGGGAGGACTCCCTTGAGGAGTGTGTGGTTTTGGAGAGGGGCAGGTGGTGTGTGTGTGTGTGTGTTCATTCCCCATAGGTTCCATAGATGTCCTACTGCGAGAAAAAGCGAAAAAGGGGAGGGGGTGGAGGATTGGCACAATTTCATGAGCTTATGAAAAATGACTTGGCAGAAAGTAGTGTTCTTTGTCCAAGGCTGGGTTTGGATGGGTGGGGGCTGGAAGGAGGGATGAGAAGAAATATAGAGGAAGATCTCTTCCACCCCTAGCCTCTGTCTTCTCCCTCTCTCTCTCTTTCTCTTTCTTTCTGCTTATTTCTCTATATGCTTTCTATAAAGTCATTCTGCATCTTCATTTTGTCCTCTGTCTAGTTGCTTGCCAACAGTCTCTGCTTCCTATCCATCTCTTTCATGCTTTATTTTACTTGCATTACCTGCTGTGGACCCCACATTATTCTTAATAACTGTACCTCAATGTACTGTGATTAGACTTAAAAAGGTAGAACTGGAAAGTTTTAAAATATGATGTGTGTTACTTATTTAATTGATTAATATTTTTTAAAAAGAAGTACAAAAAGCATAATTTTTGGAAAGTCTCATATGCTTGCAGAGGCTTCATTTTTTTAATCAAAAATACAGTAAAAACAGTAACATTGTGAAGTTAACATTATTACTGTACTATGGTGGAAAAAAATATTTTATATATTGTGCAATTTGTTTCTGTAATGGCAAAACTGAATTTTCATTATTACATAATTTTTCAGTGTGACGTGATCCTTCAGAAATCATTTGCATATGTTGAAATCTTTTGAATGGTATAATACAAATTCCACATTTTCCTTATTTTATTATTGTTAAAATGATTAATTTGATTCATTTATTGTAATTAATTTTGTGATTTTGTCATGTGATTTTAAATGTCCAAAAAGTTGCATTATAATATTATATTATATTAATTTATATTAGTTTTGATTACATCTTATAAAAACAGATTTATAAACTAAATAAATCACCTACACAAATGATGCATCTTATGACAGGGAATAAACTATATTTATATAGTTATAATATAGTCATAAACTATATAATTACATAGTTGTGAAAGTAAAAATTCATAGTGTTTATGATTGCAGTCTTTAGTTCTTCTCGTTGAAATTTAATATAAGTGTTTTACTTAACTAATGACAGTCTGGATTTCCCCAGATTTAGGCTATTTATTTATTTGCATTTGTCTTTCTTTTTTTTTCAGCAATAAAGTCATCCACCACCTAAAAATATTTGAAAAGCATTGCAATAAATTAGACTGGGATGGAATCTATAGACTTCTCTGTAGCCAGTGCTATTTACACCCACTGCAATAGTTCTCTAAACCTATCAGATAGATTTTTCCCAGATGCAAATAACATATAGATATAATCTCTCCTGTCATCACAGATTAATTACACACATAAAAAACTGATTTAGTGTCAATAACTTCCTCTACTTTCATATCAGTGAAAGAGAATCAGTGCTGAAAAGAATTACAGTGTCACCCATCCTCAGTTAAAGGCCACAAAGTGATTTAATTAATGTTGTATGCCCACCGCAATGACACCAAATAAGATCTGAAGAAATTCCTTTGTCATTGGTAGGGAACGGGGGATTATTGATGGAGTTGTTTGTGTGGACGCATTTCTTTAATTAAAACAGATCGCTGTCCAAGAGTAATGAGAGAGACAAATTACTTTGGCATGGTGCTGGCAGCGCAGGCTAACTGACACGAATTGAGTCGTGGAAAGTATTTTCGAAGTGTGTTTGGGGCTTAGAGTAGAAAAGGAAAGCCAGGCTGCGAACCAATGAGAAGTTTAGTGTGGATTTTGAGTTCCTGTGCGCGACAAGAAACGCCTGTGACAGTTACGGCTGTCGGATCCCCAGCTTCGCTACATGTGTTTATCTCTATCTGAATCTGTCAACACTGTGCATCTATGTATGAGTATTTTTAAGCATGTCTGCGTTCGGGCCTGTGAAGGGGGGTGCGGGGGGATCAAGGCTTTTGCCTTGTAGTTCTTTCCCATTACTCATCCAACAGCCTTGCTTGGCTGCCATTTGGCTCAGACTCAGTGTGTGTGTGTGTGTGTGTGTGTGTCTGTGCACGTGAGTGAATATGCATGAGTAAGCATCTTAAAACTTTGTGCCCTATATATCTATGTTTTTAGATCTACTTTTCCCAGGCAGCCAAAACAGAAAAAACTTTACAATAACTTATTCCATATGTGGTAAATAAAAACAAATAATTCAAGTCCCAAATTTGTTGCCAGTGCCTCTCTTTTTAGGCTGCAGCTTGTGGAGGCTCACTCAAACCAGATGTATTTAAGTTAAAGCAAATGGTTGGCGCAATACTGGCAACACACCTGATCGCAGAACAGTGACCAGACAGATTAGCAGATTTTTCCCATCTGTGTGGCTAATAATTTTTATGCATGCCAGACAACCCAAAACAACCACATTCTTGATGAAAAATTGCTTGACAGTCTTTGAAATTATATTGCAAGCAATATATATTACAGTTTGCATTGAAGTTACTATGACACTGTGCTCATTCGATGATCATTTATTTTCATTTTGCACTGCTAATTCTTCCTCAACATACATTTATTGTAATGGAGAAGGGCTAGAGAGTAACACTGAAGCCATATTGCGTAAGTTTAGAGGCTTGTGCTACTTTTAAATGTTTTATTGACTCTTGCATCGTCCTTCTGTGTTAAACACTGAAAACCAAGGAAAATGCAAAAGAACCGTTTGCTTCATAATAACTACAGTTGACTGAACATTGTTAGTGATAGAAAGTGAAGTTTTTATTCAATACATGCCCTAGGTTTTGTTGAGTTTTATGACATTATATTTTATAGGTTTCAGAATGTAAGCCATAACATGTAAATTTAGTTCCTTTGAACCAGATCACTGTTAGAGATCAAGTACTTACTGTACATATTGATATCTGATATCCCAGATTGCTGACATACTTTAAATTAGAACTGTTGATATATATATCGTTCAAAAATGTGGGGTCAGAAAAATATTTAATGGTTTTTGTTTAATGCTTCTTATGCTCCTCAAGGCTGCATTTATTAGATTAAAATTTCAGAAAAAATTATATTCTTAAACATTATTTTAATTTAAAATAACTGTTTTCTGTGTGGATATATTTTAAAATGTAATTTATTCCTGTGATACAAATCATCATTACTCCAGTCTTCAGTGTCACTTTCAGACCTTTCAGAAATCATAATATGCTGATGTTTTATTATCAGTGTTGGAAACAGTTGGGCTGCTTAATAGTTTTGTTTAGGTTTTTTAGGATTCTTTGATCATTAAAATATTGAAAAGAGAAGTATTTATTTAAAATGGATAATAATGTTCAAAACTACTGTTACAGTAGTTTACTGTTTCACTACTGTTCAGAAGTTTGG